>JALIZH010001785.1:0-23114 GCA_030522465.1 Rhipicephalus appendiculatus | reverse complement strand
CATTCAGGTACGCGTAAAGCTTGATGCGATATATATATATATATATATATATATATATATATATATATATATATATATATATATATATATATATATATATAACCTTTGGTCCTATTTTTTTAACCATATGCGGCGCTCTGTGTCACAAGTGCTTGCGGCATTTCTGTCTTACAGCGAATTGTTTGCGAAGGGAACATTGCGGGGTTCGCTGAAACGCCCTGCAGGTCGCGGCAAGGCGATATTTCCGCATGTGAAAAGAGTATTTTCTTATCGCTGGCGCACTGTTGCGGTTGAGAAATCAGACTACGAACCGGTAAAGCCGACGCACAAACAAATCAATTACGGGACATATTCAACAAACGCGTTGCAACGCACGCGAAATGTCTATGCCTTTGTGACGTTAAGTGTTTTTATTTTCATCGCAACGAACGCTTTAAAACGGTGAGGAAATTCTATGATGGCGCCACGCCACCACTCATTCTCCATTTTAGATGTGAAGCATCTTATGGCGAAGCTTAATCCGGTGGTGGTGGTGGTGTGCCGCGGGGCCTCACTTACTGCGCATGCGCGAACCCTTTAAAAAAAAAACACCTCTTCCCCTCATCCCTCCCCTGCGGCAACCACACCCTCACTGCGCATGCGCCTCCCCTCCTCTCTCTCCTCCTACGCTCCCCCCTCTCTCCTCTAGGCATCCCTGCCCGCGGCGTCCACACTCCCACTGCGCATGCGCGTCCCCCCCCTCTCTCTCCTCTCCTACGCCCCCCCCTCTCTCGCCTCGCGACGCCGACGCAGGCAGCGTCTGCTAGCGAGTTTCTTGGTTGAAAAAATTGGCCGCGTATCTGCGTGCTTTGCTGCAAATGTCGTCGAAAGACGATAGTCTTGTGCCGGCCGTACTACTATGTTTTGCCTTGCCTGAGACAGCCTAAAAAACACTAGGGTCTGTAGAATTGCGTACCTATGTATTTTCTAATAAAGAACACACGTCCTGACACTTACATATTAATGTTGTGCCTCAGGAATGCGTAGTATTTGCTTTTTTGATCGAATATGTTCACAAATATGAACGCGAACAGCAGTTCAAGATGGCTGGGCGTTCAGAAAGAAGTTAAACTTTGGCCGAGAAGCTGAATCGGGTTACCGACGGACAGGACAGACATACAGGCCAAAATTTTTGCGTTTAAGTATCCCAAGAAAGACTATCGTCTTTAAAAACCGACTGCTCGCGCTGCACAACCGTTCACTGGCCACCCCGTATATATGGCAATGGATCTTGACCTGCAAGGTGGTGCCGGTGGGAGGTTTCGCCTGTGTGTTGTTGAAGAATAAAAAAATTCGCAGCGTGCGCGTTAACTAAAAGCGGACTGCGGGTCTCTGTGTCCAATCGGAGTCTTCCGTCTCTCATTGCCCATTAGCAGCGATTGGCATGTTCCAGTAGGAAACACCACTTCATCATTGCGTGCTTTGCGCCTCCCCAGTTTTCTCTCCTGCGCAACGCTGCGATGAGCGCCAGCGTCAACGCCGCCGCCAGTGTAAGCGTTAGCGCCCGCTGCTTCACATCTACACATGGTTCCCTTTAGCGGGAGATGGTGTAATTTTTTTTTATTAACTTTTCCGGCTGATCGCATATGTCATTATAAGGTCGGGTTGTTATTGAAGAAGCGTAGTTTATTAATAATGGTTAACCAAAAGTTTCTATAAGTTCTTAGTCAGGGACTCTCATGCGTGGAAGGGCTCTTTAGCCCTTTCTTAACGGAAGCAGAGTGTACTTGTTCGGGCCTATAACCATAGAGTTTCCTAAAAATTAAGTAGAGGGGAGTCTGGCGCTGCGATCGTTCAGCCACCATGGGAATGATGGGTAGTACACAGATTTGCCTAGTCTTCGTGCTTCCGGCTTCGAACGCACTTGTGGCTTTGTTTATTACTGTGTTTTGGTTCTGTTTCGGATAAAATAATGGACCGTTGTGAACTTCGTGAGCCGATTTGAATTTGTGAGCCTAAAACGGTCAGTGTGGTGAAGCGTAACGGCTAAACCTTTGTTGAACTTCGCATAGCGGCAAAGCGGAATCAGGCCACACGGAGCCAAAAAAACGAAGACTAGGCAAGACTAGGCAAATTTGTGTACATCATTCCCATGCTGGCTGAAGCGTCGTGTGTTGCAGCTCTCATAGACACTAGCGCCAGAGTTCCCCTCTAGTGTATTTATAGGAAACTCTATGCCTATAACATGTGAGATACATAGACTCATCATAACACTGGCACTGTGTAAACTTACTAACTGATGCGCACCACGCACGCACACAGCATTGAGAACCAATACACGCGCATCGCAGTAGGCATTTGGATGGTCGAGAATTATGCCGCAGTCCCGAATGAAGATTGATTAAAGCACTATAGCAAGCGATAACCGAAGAATACAATGACATCAGTATTGGCCTGTCAGATAGCCAGTAGGTATTTGCGTAGATGTGCCCGCCAATCACTTTCGCGCATATACGTGACGTCTAACGCGTTGCTCGTTCGACATACGGAATGTCTTGGCGAATTTTGTGGAAGGTAAAAAAGACTGGAAACTATCGGTACACAGCCAGGGACAGTGCTTCGGATAGAAAAAAACAGACGCCGAATGTCCTTTAAACCTAGGAATAATATCAGCTGGGGAAAAAAATGTACTTAATATTCGAACGAAATCCTGCTAGCACGGCTCTGTTAGGGGTTAAGGGTAGCTGCATCGTGTTTTGGTTATTGGTGTTTTACTGAATTCAATTCTTAGTCTGCTACCGAGCTTATCCGCGAGGTCTGAAAATAGGCAGTTTTATACTAGCGTACGAAAAGCTTTAAGTTTGTGTTTTTCACCACTGCGCATGTGTCATATGCTAACCTCTCGTGTACGGTCGTTATATTTCGAAAATAGCGTATTTCCCCAAGCAACGTTGACGCTACGAATAATATTCCAAAACTGCCTATCGTTCTTTAACTGAAAAACTGAGAGAAGCGGCCGCGTAACACATACTTGTGGCCCTTTTTCATTTCACATGAAATGCATAGAAATGTTTGACATTTAATGTACACCACAAGATGGGAGCAAGAGGAAAGCGCTAAACGCAAGCGCTGCACCCATATCATTCTCATACCAGCGTTTTGACAAGCAGTGAAATTGACGAGGGTGGCGATGCGGGCTTGTTGGTCTGTCATGCTTCTTAGATGTGGGCGCTAGAAGACGAGGACGAAAGGAAGGACACAGTGTGTGTCCTTCCCTTCGTCCTCGTCTTCTAGCGCCCACATCTAAGAAGCTTGACAAGAAGAGCAGCTCGGCTTGTTGGTACATGACGTAAAGGGACAAGCACACACTTAGACAGAGACGGAGTAAACTAGACGGCACAAACACTAACTATAAACAGATGCTTATTTTAAACAGCATAGAAATTATGTACAGAAACGGGCGAGATGATTGCGCATGTCAGACACAGACATGACTGCAAACAACCTAAAACGACTCCTGTTAGTTTATCTGGAAAGGAACTTGCGTTCCTTCGTGCCGATTTTAAATAGATAACAGTCATGCCTGTGTGACATGCGCACTCACGTCGCCCAGTCCTGCAACTAAGCTTTTCTCCGATATTTCAAATAAACTTTTGCTGGTTGTTAGCGCCTGTGCCGTCTTGCTTACTCCGTCCCTTTCTAAGTGTGAACTACTCCACCGTCGTCCTGTACTTTTGACGCTTCAGTCACATCCTGCGAACATGTCGCAAGCTTATCGTTAGACAAAAAAGGCACAGTTTCACCGCAAGGGCGAAGCAATGAATGCGATAGCAACAAATTATAATGTTATTCGAACTGAGGCTCGCAGCTAACTTTTTTGGATCCGATCTCACGCTACTCTACAAAATGCTTGTTTAAGAGCATACGGCCGCTCCAGGGACACTGTTCGCCGCCCGCTGTCGGCTGCTGAGATTGCGAGATAACGCGTGCGCCAGCGACGACCGCGCTCGTAAAACCAACGGCGATGGCGACGGCAAAAACCCGTGGAGACTGTCCATATAATTGCTATCGCAATAATATATGGCTGACCTGTGGTAGGCGCCGAGGTAGCCTCCGTAGCCGGGCGGTCTCTTGCGCGTAGCCATGGCGCCTCCGGCGGTGTAGTCCGGGTACGGGGAAGACCAGGGCGTCTCCGCTCCTACCTGGTGCAGCACCCGGTCGTGGGTCGTGCAGCACTGAGGCGGTGACGGCGGCTGCGCGGTCGGAGCTGAGCGCCGGTGGTAGCACTCGCTGTGTTGGCACGACGTCGTGCTGGTTTCGTTGCACCCGACGCGTCGAGGTTGTTGTCCCTGGGTTCACACCTGCCTTAGCAGCGGCGGCAGCGACTGATCTGCCACGGCTCTGTACAGTGCCGCTGGCGACGACAGATCGCTGCTACAGTGTGGCTCTCACTGTCTATCTCGATTTCCAGTTCACACCTGCGCATGCGCAAGAAACAGTCCTTCTCATCACATATTTCGTATGCGTGCACAATGAAGTGCAATACGAGCGTATGAGGGTTTTACACGACATTTGCCGCTTGATTCCGCGTACGCAATGATAGATCGACATAATTTCACGCATTCGAGATTCGGCAAAGCGATGAAAGTGGTAGGAGGAGCACGTTCGTGATTCCTCTGAGATCAACACAGAAAGAAAAGCTTAAAGAAAGAAAATAGGGACGGAGTAGGACGCAACGCAACGCAATCATCAGCATTTGGGATAGCCCTCAGTGCTCAACGTTATACCCGCCTTGGTGGGTTAGCGGCTAATCTGCTGAGCTCGAGGTCATGTATTCGAGTCCCGGCCACGACGGCCGCGTTTTGATGGGGGCGAAATGCAAGGAAGCCTTTTTCTTCTTACACAATGCAATGATAAATCCTCTAATTTCACGGATTAACTGCTGCAAGTATTCATTCTTCCCTAGAACTATTAATGACTGGAATAACCTTGAAAATGATGTCGTATTACCAGGCCCGTAACCAGGGGGGTGGGGGGCTAGGGGCTCGGGCTCCCCCGAAATTCGGATTGAGGGGGGTGGTGTACGGAGAAAAAATAATAAAAATAGGGGGTTTTCAAGGTTTTCAACAGGTGGGCCCCCCCTCGAAAAAAATTGCTGGCTACGGGCCTGCGTATTACATAACACACTGTCATTGTTTATTATTTGGTTTGCATACATAAAAAAACACGAAGACACAGAGGAAATAGGGAGGGAACAGCTGACAACTGCCACCTAGAGGGGCACAACGCCTGCCTGCTCCTTCGGGAAGGGGAAACACAGAGGAAAGGAAGACATGAGGGAAGAAAAGGAGAGAGAGAAGAGGAAAGAGAAAAACAAACAAACAAAACAAATAACACAGACCTAAACGCAAATAAGTAGTCACATGGAATAATGTCTATAAGCGCGAGCAGTCTCACCTAAACCATCACTAGTTATTGTATTGTATTATTTGCTTTATTGTATTTATTGTGTCAGTCTTTAATGCATCATGCATATTATGTTACTCTACGAATTTATTGAAATAAGCGTTCTTGAACCTTAGTCCTGTATATTTACATCGTACTTATTTATTGTACTTTGATTGTTGTTTGAATGCATGTGCATATTCTCGAACATTTTTCCCACCCTGCCATGATCTTTCAACTGAAAGATCGCCGTATTTATAAGTAAATAAATAAAATAAATAAATATTTAGGTGCTTGTCATAAGAAAATCCTGGTGGCCGCAACTAATCCGCAGTCCCCCCACTACGGCAGGCCTCATAATAAAATAATCAATTTGGGGCGCGAAACACAGGAATTTAATGAATCACTTAGCGAAATACGGGCGTATGCTGACTGCTGACCATTTCTCGCTATCGTGTACACAATCAGATAGCAGAACAGCGTGTACATTGCCATATTTGTTTAATACCGATGCCACAAAGGCCCAAACACAAGAGGAAAGGAAATTATAACAATGAAACATAATAACACGCGTCAAGAAGCAGACAGGTTATATTAACGAATGTTTGCAGTTGAACTGAAAAGGCCGAATGCAGTGTTTGGCGAAGATACTGCTACGACGTGCTCTGTATCCACGGCGACAAAGAGACGAGAAGCTATTCAGCGAATTTTTAAGTCTCAACTGAGGTGAAGACTTGAATCTAGAAGCTCGTTCTATTTTAAAACGACCCAGGGAAACACAGGTATTTCAAACACGTTTGCTCTGAGAGCGATAATAATCTTTGATGAAATTCTCGGATATGTTACCCCGGTTTATCACCTGGCTCGCTACTCCAGCTGTCGGGTGATGACCAGAATACACACAATGATCACATATGCACAGAAATAGTACGTACAGTCACAAACGCACATATATACACAAAATCGTCATTCACGAACTTTCGTTAAGTCGAGTGTTTCTCAACAACACGAACGGCGCTTTTGTGTTGCGCATCGCACAACCGCTGTCTTGCCACGGTCCGAGAAGGTGCCGCAACTCCAAGCTCAAGCCGCGTTGCAAATGAAGTGCTTTTACTTTAAAAACGAGAAAAACCCGACGTTTCGGGTCCTCTGGCGCCCCACAGCCGCCCCTGAAGAAGGGTCCGAGTTGGACCCTAAACATCGGTTTTTTTTTTCTCATTTTAAGAGTAAAAAGAAGTTTTAACTTCTGATGATTACGTTGGTTGGTGTCACTTTTACACTGATATTCGCTTCCCAGTCAGACAAAACGCTGTCGAATGTTCACCTCTAAATTAAGTTCTGCCTTCGAAATTTGTCGTTCTGAGTCGTAACAGGCACAGTCGTAGAGGACGTGCTTTATTATGTCTTGCTGAGTATTGCATGTGGTGCACATGGACAAGATCAGGCTCATTTGCTCTGGCAAAGTAACGATTCAATGTTAAGGAATTAGCGTTTTCATTTGCTGTAATTTCTTGGTATTCTTACACACCGTATCTACACAGCACATCAGATATACACAAAAAAATGTGAAGAATGTATGTGCGGAGCGTAAATCCACCGAAAAGCATGAAACACATTTCTTCATACATGCAACGGATATGACATAACTTCGTTATAACTTCATAAAATTTCAAACATGGACAGAAACTTGGAAGCTAACAAAGAGGCTAGAAAAGAAGTTAAGAACCACACGGCGGGCAATGGAAGGAAAAATGATAAGTGAAACATTAAGAGATAAAAAATTTGGCCGCCATCCCGCCCTGCGAACGTGAATGTCTAGTGAAACTATATCAAACTCCACACCTGCTCATGGGTTGGGGTTGAGGTATGTTTTATTATTACTTTATTATTGCTCTAAAGGTAATGGTAGTGATAATCCCTCTGTGGTCGCTGCGGTAGAGCGTGATTGGTTCCGCGTCCATTTTCAGCCAGACGAATTTCTTATTTTCGTCGAGCATTGTGTTGACACTGTTCATCTGGCGTCTTTCATTTCAGTGGTCTACCCATGGCATAGTGTTTCCTAAAATTAACTAGAGGGGACTCTGGCGCTGCGATCGTTCAGCCACCATGGGAATGATGGGTAGTACACAAATTTGCCTAGTCTTCGTGCTTCCGGCTTCGAACGCACTTGTGGCTTCGTTTATTGTTGCGTTTTCGTTCTGTTTCGGATAAAAGAATGGACCGTTGTGAACTTCGTGAGCAGATTTGAATTCGTGAGCCTAAAATGGTCGAGGTGGTGAAACGTAACTGCTAAACCTTTGCTGAACTTCGTATTGCGGCAAAGTGGATTCAGGCCACACGCAGCCAAAAGAACGAGGACTAGGCAAGACTAGGCAAATTTGTGTGCTACCTATGATTCCCATGCTGGCTGAAGCGCCGTGTGTTGCAGCTCCCATAGACACTAGCGCCAGAGTTCCCTCTAGTGTATTTACAGGAAACTCTATCTCGGAGGCCACGCCCATGGCAGTCTTATATAGAATGAACTGTATGAGTTGCTAGACGGGTCTCGCTTCTATGTATGAAAGCGGGAGACACGCGCGGGGAAAAAAGAAGGTCCGTTTGACGTCATTCGAAGCACTCGTGTGATGTGCAAAGCAGCTGCAACCTAATCTTCACCGGGAACGCGTGGAAGGGTGTTCCCATTCTTCACAGGCGCCTTATCATCCATCATGCAGTTTAGACGCTTGTTCTGTGGTTTTCTTTATTGAAACGAATACTGAGCTTTGTGCTGTATGTCTGATGCCTAAGAAAGATATATGCCGTGTGCCTTCGGTTGTTGAAGGGCCCCCTAAAGCACCCAGAGGTCGAAGTTTAGTTGGGGCGTTGCAGTTGTGCACGATTCTACAGAAAATGCGTTCGTCGGCTCGTCTGTCCACATCTGCCAATGCCCTTCCTCAGCGTCCGAGGCGAAATCGCAAGGAGCGTGCGCATCTGCTAGCAGAGGAGCACGCGAACGTCTGTTGGTGGTTTAGGGGCCCGGTGTTTTGTTTTTTGCCCAGGAATACGAAATAGTTGGTGGGTAGAGGTATGCAGTCGATTAAGGCTGCGAGGCGGGCTTGATGATTCGGCATATTTGAATAACAATGGTAGCGCAAAGAAGCAGGACACAAGATGGCAACAAAGACACACACACCTGCTTTACGACCCCGTCCAGGGAGTCAAATTTCAAGTTGGCTCCATCTCTATTTTCTGGCTACTTTGACGTTCGATTATGGCGCGTTTACTAGCCATTTCTCCTTGTCACATTTAGGAGGTGACAGGAGAAATGTGCCAGAAAAAGGAGGAAGACGAGAAGCTTGGCATGACGTAAAACCACGACACTAGAAGAAGAGGAAAACGAAGCGGAAGGGATAAAAGAGAGGGTGACGTGGACAAAGGGGCCCTGGGTGTTCCATCGTGAGCGCGTGAGCTGGACACGAGCGTCGCCGGCCTGTGTTCCGGGCGCTCCAGCTCTCGTTCGACGGCAACGCACCGTAGACTCCGGCTGGCCAAAGGACCGGAAGGCGAGCACGAGGACCCGCAGCGGCCTGGGAGCGCCATCGGCTTGTGCACCGAGCGTCCCATCCGACGGCACCGCACCGTAGGCCTCGCCTGAGCCAGTTCCTGAGAGACGCTGGCCAGCTCAAGTACGTGCGACGCGCAGGTCAGTCACCTCCAAGCTCTCCAACCTCAACTGCAACGCCAGTTCGCGTTCCCTACTGGAGAAGGACGACGACCCCGACTCGGACGCCGAGGTTAACGCCAGTGCACCGCAACGCCTCGCCTCATCATGAACCGGCACACGACGCCGTGAGTTAAGCGACGAACGCTTCGTACTTTCTAGGTGGTTGTTGTGTATATCGTAGCTTTATCTGTGTTGTTTCTATTTAGGGTGTTCCTTTTTTTTTGCGTTTGTTGTTTTCTAGGGTTCAGGTGTGCTTTCCTTTAGTGGGCAATTAAACATGTGTGTGTTTAACGATCTCGCCTCGTCCATTCTTTCTCGTCGACCGATGTCCGGAGATTCGTGACACTCCTCATCCTTAGCAGGAAAAAAAGCAAACAAGCTTAAAGACCACCAACTGCTTCCAAGATTTTTGGTCGTATTGGCCGATGCGCGCATGTCCTCCCGCCGCCAGCAGACTGTTGCGCATCGAGGAAGCTCAACGCACGGAGCGACCGCAAAGACAAATTTGCGCGCATTTAGGCAGACACGTGGCTAGCACCATGATAACACTGCCCGCCGTCTATGCCAACGCTACGTGCCAGTTTCTAATACCGATTCAAATAGCGTGTTCTGATATGAACTTGACAACAACAGAAGTCCGCAAGAAAGATGAAGCTGCATTGTCCATCTCGAACCCGATTTCAGTACTGTGCTCTAAAAAATAATGAGTATCCCGCTCAAAACATTTAATTTTGCATGTGTATATATACACGTACACATACAAATGCAAGAACGAATACACAAAGTATAGGTCCGCTGAGGTGGAGCAGTGGATATGGTGCTCGGCTGCTGACCCGAAGGCCGCGGGTTCAATCCCGGCGGAGGCGGTCGCATTTCGATGGAAGCGAAATGCTAGAGGCCCTTGTACTGTGCGATGTCAGTGCACGTCAAAGAGCACCAGATGGCCAAAATTTCCGGAGCCTTCCACTGCGGCGTCTCTTATAATCATATCGTGGTTTAGGGACGTAAAATCCCAGATATTAATGTCACTCCATGAAGTATGGTTCAACCACCATAGAAAAAAAAAAAAACGTTCTGGCGCGTAATCGTCATCTGGCTTACTCGGGTTTCCTTTCTTGAAAGCGCGTCTATCTCCTTTTTTTTTCCACAAAGAATGCTCTGCAACACTGATAACGCACACGCCACTCGGGACCGTGAAGGGCCGAGACCAGGGTGATAACGCAAAGAAAGCACGCGAGCCGGATGACGATTACGGTTGCGGGGCATAGAGTTTCCTAAAATTAACTAGAGGGGACTCTGGCACTGCCATCGTTCAGCCACCATGGGAATGATGGGTAGTACACTAATTTGCCTAGTCTTCGTGCTTCCGGCTTCCAACGCACTTGTGGCTTTGTTTATTGTTGCGTTTTCGTTCTGTTTCGGAAAGAAGAATGGACCGTTGTGAACTTCGTGAGCCGATTTGAATCGGTGAGCCTAATAAGGTCAAGGTGGTGAAGCGTAACTGCTAAACCTTTGCTGAACTTCGTATTGCGGCAAAGCGAATTCAGGCCACATGGAGCCAAAAGAACGAAGACTAGGCAAGACTAGGCAAATTTGTGCACTACCCATCATTCCCATGCTGTCTGAAGCGCCGTGTGTTGCAGCTCCCATAGACACTAGCGCCAGAGTTCCCCTCTAGTGTAGTTATAGGAAACTCTATGTTGCAGGGTCCAAATACTCGATTTTGTCTGCTGCAGTGGTATTATGGTAACTCTACTAGTAGACTTCTGCTTTGATGTCAAGAAGAAACTCCTTCAATTTAACGGGCTTGCAGAGTTATTTGTTGGAATGTTCCAAAATTACTCTGCCAAGAACTCGATCTAATCTGGATAAGCTGTATGCAGGCGCGCTGGACTTATATTTTAGCTATTTTCTGGCAACTTACCTCTGGCTTCAAGACCAAGAGTTAGGAATATTGTGCTCTTTTTCTATCATTCTGCATATCCAGTATTGTACAATTTATTGCTCAATAATAAAAAAAAAAATCACCGCCCAAGCACTCCGTACAAATGGTTAACGAGCGAAGCTGAAATGTGCGGCCCCGGTGTTTAGCAGTGGGTTAAACCCGACGCTGCACTGAAGCCTTCCACAATTATCGTTGCCAGGTTGTGGTCGAACCACAGGCGGTCACAGACGTCGCAGCCGAAGCCAAAGTGCCGCTGGATAAACTCTGGCCTAAATCGGGCGTTCGCCCCGGCGAACGCGCTCCCGCGATCATCACGTCGACGCTGTTCTGCCCGCAACGCCCCTTCTTCGGCGCGCCGTGGCTGCAAGCGTTTGACCCTGCAAGCGTCGTACCCAAGCTACGACGCTCAGAACGACGTAACTGATAGCACAGCCAATGGAGACCGCTCGTGACACAGACGCCGAGCGGTTTTTCGTTTCTCCTAGCCATATACAGCTTTCACTGTAAAAATAGTAATATCGCCTCTGTTATATTTCGCCACAATTATACGCTAATATCTATCTATCTATCTATCTATCTATCTATCTATCTATCTATCTATCTATCTATCTATCTATCTATCTATCTATCTATCTATCTATCTATCTATCTATCTATCTATCTATCTATCTATCTATCTTTCTTTTTTCCTTCTTTCTTTTTTCCTTCTTTCTTTCTTTCTTTCTTTCTTTCTTTCTTTCTTTCTTTCTTTCTTTCTTTCTTTCTTTCTTTCTTTCTTTCTTTCTTTCTTTCTTTCTTTCTTTCTTTCTTATGGCGTGTGTGCGCACGTGAGGGCAACCCCATACCACAGCCGGCCGCTTGAGCAGCCGTGCCCATAAGCAGAGATCGCTCTACTTTTACAGCTGTCACCGGAATGTTTCTCGTAATTTTGTTTCTGTGAGCATTATTTGTAAAAACCTGTGTAGACTGGTATTATAGTTGCGTAGGCAGAATGGTTCTTTGTTGTAGTGAATCTTTTCGAACGATGTCGTTGCTTCGTACCGTTTCCTATTTCACGTACACTTGCGTTCACCACCTACGCCATATAGTGCGTCTCTCGAAGTGGCGCGGTGTCCCGACACGCTCATCAGCATACTTACCTGGTGTCGGATTCCCGGTGGTCATAATGGCCGGGGTCCCGTGCCGAGGCCCGTCCATTGCACTGCGGAGGGCTGAAGCACGCCACTACCCCAAACTGGGGCAGATGGGGCATGTAATTTTTGGTAGTGGGGCTAGGCGTACGCGCCAACCCCTTCCATTCTTATGTCCAAAATAAGAACCAAAGTAGGTGGGGGGATTTTTGAAGAAACAACGGCGCTTTTCTAGATCCGGCGGCGGCTTCGTTTGTTGTGAGCAAAAGAACGGCGCTGTCCGCGAACGAAAAGTTCAAGATGGATGCAGATAAATACATATTAAAAATCACGCCATATCCACGAAGTGAATGACGATGAGTGGGCGAAGCTCCGGAGGTAACCTGGTAAACCGTCAATCCCCGTAAATTTTGCCCACTCGATCATCATACAAAGACCCTGACACACAAACGCGGGGGTCCTCATATATGACGTTAAGCTCAGGGGAACATTTGTTGTCGGCGTTGCCGTTTTGCCTTTCGAGGGCGAGAGCGCGTTCACGATCGTTTTCATCCATGGCAGAAAGAGAATGTGTGGTCTGGAACGCGCTTATACTTCATGGTTTTGAAGACCAAAAAAAGTGACTTAGGCAGGCGTCTGGGGAACCAATAAATAAATATCGACATTTTGCAAAATTCAACGCAGCACCTGAAATAGTCCCATACTCAGCAAAAAGCCGCAGACTACGGGATAAGCTGTCCTCATTCTTCAAATACAACGTGATGTCATCGGCGAACGCTGTCACCTTCACGGTACCACTACCTGGTAGTGGAAGGCCTCGAACGTATGGATCGGCAAGTAACGAGCGCAGGAATGGTTCGAGGCTGAGTACAAAAAAATTGCACCATCTCCCGCTAAAGGGAACCATGTGTAGATGTGAAGCAGCGGGCGCTAACGCTTACACTGGCGGTGGCGTTGACGCTGGTGCTATCGCAGCGTTGCGCAGGAGAGAAAACTGAGGAGGCGCAAAGCACGCAGTGATAGAGCGGTGTTTCCTACTGGAACATGCCAATCGCTGCTAATGTGCAATGAGAGACAGAAGACTCCGACTGGACACAGAGACCCGCAGTCGGCTTTTAGTTAACGCGCACGCTGCGAATTTTTATTGTTCAACAACGCACAGGAGAAATCTCTCACCGGCACCACCTTGGAGGTCAAGATCCATTGCCATATATACGGGATGGACAATGAACGGTTGTGCAGCGCGAGCAGTCGGTTTTTTCAACCAAGAAACTCGCTAGCAGACGCTGCCTGCGTCGGCGTCGCGAGGCGAGAGAGGGGGGTTGGCGTAGGAGAGGAGAGAGAGGGGGCGACGCGCATGCGCAGTGGGGGTGTGGACGCTGTGGGCAGGGATGCCTAGAGGAGAGAGGGGGGAGCGTATCAGAGGAGAGAGAGGGGGGGGGACGCGCATGCGCAGTGGGAGCGCGGGGAGGGATGCCTAGAGGAGAGAGGGGGGGGAGCGTAGGAGGGGAGAGAGGAGGGGAGGCGCATGCGCAGTGAGGGTGTGGTTGCCGCGGGGGAGGGATGCCTAGAGGAGAGAGAGGGGGGAGAGGAGGTTTTTTTTATTATTTTTTTTTGAAAGGTTTGCGCATGCGCAGTAAGGATGGTCACGCCGGCACACCACCACCACCACCACCACCACCACCACCGGATTAAGCTTCGCCATAAGATGCTTCACATCTAAAAGTACAGGTGATAGAGGACAACCCTGGCGAACCCCGCGGCTAACAGGAAATGGAGCACTCTCAAAACCATCAAGAAACAACGTGCTGTGTATATTTCTGTATGCATTTATGGGAAGCTCAATGAAGTTTTGTGAGAAGCCAAACGCTGCCATTGCGCTAAATATGAAGCTATGTTCGAGGCGATCGAGCAGCAAGCATATTTGTAATCGACACATCGACGCAATCTTTATTACAGAGGGTGAACCTCCACTGGTACAACCATCGTGCCTGCTCTGGCTGTTCGCGCAAGAAATGAACAAATATTGTCGTGACAAGTCCGACAACATTCGTGGCGCGAGTCCGCTTGCTACGTCACTTAAACACACGTACTCCTTATCAAATAACTTCCTTATAATTTAATAATGTTGCGAGGAACTTGCTATAGAATGACAGTATTTGGTAAGTCGGGACATATCAAACGCCTAGAAAACTATATATATATATATATATTTTTTTTATTCAGAAAGCTATACAGAAGTGGACGTAGCAGTTAGCGATATGGAGGGAAAAAGGAATGGGAGGCTGCGCATTTAAGAGTGGAACGCGACAGCGTTCCGGCTGTGTTCGTATCACCTCTTCATTCGCAAGCCATGTTCTTAACGGGACCATGCAACGGTTTTTTGCCCAACCACATTGAGCCGGCCAAGCTAGCCCCTAAGGATCATTTGCAGACCGATTTAAGCTCTCTGCGTCTAGGGCTTGATTATACCCACTACGGTATATCAGCCTCAGTGTGGGTTTCAGTACTCGAAGATCTAAAACGCCACGTCCGGGAAGCCCAAGAGTACGATTTACCGCTCTTGGAAAGAAGGTACTTAGCACAGAGTGTGTTTTGCGGCCGTGCTTGGTACATATCTCATGTCGTACAGCCCCCCTTACGAATAACCAAGTCTTTGCAATCCCTCCTTGGCTCATTTTTCTGGTCAGGTGGAACGGAGCTGGTTTGCCGAGCAGCGCTTGGGCAACCACGCAGCTGCGGTGGATTCGCATTCCCATCCGTGTCTCTTCGCTGCCGGCTGCTTGCCCTGCGATTCATGCTTCGCCTGTTACACGGTGACCAGTGTCCCGCGCGCGATCTCGCGTGCTATTTCTTAGGCACTAAGATACGCTATTTGCTACCGGAAGCACGACTTAATTCCGCGCCACATGCTCTTGACGTACCTGCATTTTACTCCACGGCTGTAGCATTCTATCGCCACGCACAGCAGGTTTGTCCTGATCTAGACATTCTAGAAAACCGTATTGTAGATACAACGGCGGCCCTGCTGCTCCCTCTGGTGCCTCCAGCCCGTCTAGTACGATCGAGACGTGTCTCGTGGAGCGCGATAACGGCATCCTTTTTGCCTGGCCATCTCCGTGACTTCATGTGGCGTCTAGGATGGAGAGTACTCCCAACACGGGACAGGCTATAGAGAGGTGGGGCATGATACCATCTTCCACTTGTCCTAACTGTCCGCTCCGGGAGTCTAACCAGCACGTGCTGCAGCAATGTGTCATTGCAAAAGTATTTTGGAAAGCCGTTAACACTGGTTTCCGTGGCCTTGGTGTTAACCGCTTTGTCACGTCAGGTCGTTGCTCGCGTGGTCGCTTTGCACGCCTTCTAATTGCCGCGGGAGCTTTTTGTTTGTGGCGTAACAGGTGCGAGGCTGTTGCAGCAGGTCATCGTCGTCGTGCTCTCTTTCCGATTCTAGAACGTTTATCCTCCGAACTCCTATCGTTTCTGTCGGAGGAATTGTTCTTCCTTGGGGAGGAGGAATTTCTGCGGCAGTGGTCGTGCCGCTTCCTATCGATTGTAGATGGACGTGTGCAGCTAGTTTTCCATCTGGCCTGGTTCTTGTAGCCAGGTCATGAGACGGTAACTCATCAGTGCATATAATCCAGATTTGTTTAATATTTCTGTGTGTGTGTGTCCCCGTACGGGTGTAGGTTCTCGTATATGTGCACTTCGTGCTAACACTGTAAATTATGTAAATTACACGCGCCATTACATCAATTGTACATATTCGCTGACATTTTCACCAAGCCTTGTATATTCTGTATATACACCGTCATGTACTTGGTGTATATTGTGATAAGTATGTGTATGTTAGTGCTTAGTAGCATATGTTATCGACACCCTATGGACTTGGACGCTTTTGTTAAAAGGTGTCATGTACATTGTACTTAGTCATTTGTGTATGTTACTGTCCTTGTCGTATAGACACTGTTTCCGTGTGCTCGTAGTGTCCCACGATTGAATAAATTTTTTCTAAGCAAATACGCAAAATGTACATAGTCATGTTTTATTCGTGCTTTTCGTTTACCACGTAATGTACATATGTATACCTATGTTTCTGTAACAAATTTTGTGTGTCTGTGCTTGTTCAGTTCCGTTGAAATGTTGTGTTGAAATGTTATTGATGTCCACCTTCTGTGATAATAAATTTCTCTAAACACGGCTGATCTCTCGATTGGTGTCGGCAGAAACGCCATGTAAATACGCAAAATGTACATATTCATGTTTTATTTGTGCTTTTCGTTTACCATGTAATGTACATATGTATACCTATCTTTCTGTAACAAATTTTTGTGTGTTTGTGCATGTTCCGTTCTGTTGAAATGTTCTGTTCAAATGCTAGTGATGTCCACCGTCTGTGAAAATAAATTTCTCTAAACACATACGTCGTCATGTACATTGTGTATAGTGATTAATGTGTGTGTTAGTCCATAATAGCTTGTGTTAGGACGTGCTGTGGACTTGGACATATCCGTAATTACGTTTCTTGTACATTGTGCTTAGTCGTTTGTGTTTTTAGCTGCTGTCCTTGTTGTATAGACACGTTTTTCAAGTGTTCACGTACTTCGATAAAGTAAACTTATTCTAAACACAAATAAATTATTGGTTACGTACTACGAAAAAATAAACTTTTTCTAAACACAATAAAGTTTTTCTAAACACAAGTCTGATAATAAATTTCCCTAAACACACACGTACGTAGTGCTTAGTTATATATATGTGTGTTACTGTCCTTGGTGCATAGACACTGTACCCAAATTTTCGTAGCGTCCTACGTTGAAATAGACTTTTTCCGAACGCGCAGCTGCATAAAGATGTCCTCATTTCATACAGCAGTATACAACGCTGTGGAAGCTGTGCAAGAAGTTCGGTCAGCAAAATGTATAACTCCGCGTGTCTCGTGGTCGACTTACGTCGTGCCATAGAGTTTCATACAATAATACCTAGAGGGGAATCTGGCGCTAGTGTCTATGCGGGCTCGTTCAGCGGCGCGTTGTACCACCATGGGAATGATGGGAAGTACAGGCTTCGGATCTGCTTCGGATGGATTACGTTCTTGATATTCGCGACGCTTGTTCGCCGAGTGTAAAACAAAGTGATATGAAGTTATTTCCAATTGAAACTTGCTTCATTTTTTAATACGTAAGACTTATTGCAAAAAGTTTTCGTGACCATAAGATAGAAGTGAAACCTAGACTAATTCAACTACCAGGGTATGCTTTGCTCTGCAATTGTGTTCCAGATTTGACATCAAAATTTAAGGAAATATTTTTTATAATACTCGAAAACAAACATGCTTGTTTTTCCCTCAGAAGTACGCATTATATACTTATGGAAATAACAGCACTGTATTGGCTGAGAAACACTTAAAGGAGTACCGACACGAATTTTAAATATTTTGACGTTGTTGCTCTAAATAAAAACGCGGGCGTTGAGAAGCCTGAAAAGAGTGTCGTGGCGCTTGGGGAATGCATCGAATATATTTTAATTACCGCTACCTTAAAACACCAATTTAGGTTTCGGTATCGAGAGGGTGGCTTCGCAGTGACGTGTCAAGAGAGGTCTGACGTCACGGGAAGACTGCAACTCGCCACATACTCGCAACAGCTTCCTGTTTGCTGTCAGCCGCACGTGGTTCGCGTAAACAACGATGAGTGAATTGACGTCCACAGACTCTGACAGTGATTTCTGCGATTTAGGCTGCGTGCAGGACGCAAATTTTGCAAAAACCCAGTGAACTGTGTTGAATTGTCGTGATAATGTCCATCGCGGTGGGGGCTCGCTTGCAGATGCTGGGCGACGAACTTTAAAATCAAAGTAAAATATTTTGTACGTGTTGTCTGGCTCCGGCGTGTGGAGAGCGATGGCTGTGCACACTCCCGATTAAACTCTCGCGTTCTACTCTTGAAGTCCGCCTCGGTGGATCAGTGGCTGCGGTGCTCGGCTGCTGACCCGAAGGTCGCGGGTTCGATCCCGGTCGCGGCGGTCGCATTTCGATGGAGGCGAAATGGTAGAGCCCCCGTGTACTGTGCGATGTCAGTGCACGTTAAAGAACACCAGATGGTCGAAATTTCCGGAGTCCTCCACTACGGCGTCTCTCATAATCATATCGTGGTTTTGGGACGTTAAACCCCATATATTATTATTAAATTATTATTATATTCTACTCTTGAAGGCTAAGCTCAAGCGTCCCCCAATTTTTTATTACAATTCTTGGTGCAATAACGGGGAGAACTGCGCTTCTCAAAATAAAAATAACTTTCACATTGCGTGTAAACGCTACATCATGTCAAGTCAAATTCAATACGTCTTCCTTTGTACGTGAACATTTCGATTAATAAATTAAAGCTAGCTTTATGCGACGATCTCGCTGCTTGAACAAATATGTGCGCTGCTGACTTTTAATTTCGGTATTTTAAGACAGGACGAGTCACATAGGTCATCGTTCTGAGTATTATGTGTTTACGTCTTTCAATCTGATTTGATTCAGTATGCCTGCCCTTTAATCGCATTTGACTGCGACAGAAATCGTGAGGTACGTTCTGCATCTTTTTTTTCTTTTTCTTTTCTTGCTGTTTTTGCAACGATATAATGAAGAGGAGAAGAGTGGTTTGGAACTGCGATAACACGTACGCGTCTTGATCGGGGTTTGCGGTTCCACACACACACCATCGCACACACACACACCATCGCACACACACACACACACACACACACACACACACACACACACACACACACACACACACACACACACACACACACACACACACACACACACACACACACACACACACACACACACACACACACACACACACACACACACACACACACACACACACACACACAAAAAAAGGAAACAAGAAAAACACTTAAAGAGTGTGGTACGTGGCAGTGCGCATCTGTAGAAGCAATATACGACGCACACGCTTGTGATACACCCAGAGACACGGGTTCGCACACACCCGTCCGACAGGGCGGCTCCGGCTTGCTCGCAACTAAATTGGATTGCGGTAAGCGCGGGCTGCGCAAACAGTAATCACGTCCTGAGCTAGGCGTAACCACGTTAACCGGGTAAGGAAAGGGGGGGGGGGGAGCAAAAGCGTGGTGAGCGGCGTACCACGGCCTGTTGTATCTTAGTTCGCTGACAGCTAGACTTTTATATAGAGTAATGAGTTTCCATGGAGCGTGCACGAAAGTCAGACCCCGGGTTGAGACAACTGAAAGTTTCCCAATGGAACGTAGGCGTGTGCTACAGTTAGAGACCAAGGTAGTTGAGGGAAGGGGGGGGGGGGGGGCGGGTGGACAGACCGAGAATAGTAGGAAAGCTATAGGCTTCGCGTGAACACTGCTAAGAAGAGAACGCGGCAGAGCACGGAGCCGTTTCGGACGTGACGGCGAAAGTGCGGGGTCTCTGGATAACCGAGCGAAAGCCGGTATTGAACAGGACGAGTGAACGAGAGTCACCTGTCAACATAATGCATGGGAGACACCCCTCAGTCGCACAGCGAATTAAGTTTCTGTTTCTCGCTGAGGAGTGTCGAAGCGAAGAGTAAAGAATGAGATCCAAAAGGTTTGAGCGTATGTGTTTTTTTTTCTCTTTGCTCCTGTTCCAAATTCATTTAGTGAGACGGCTCTCAGTACAGCAGGCTCTGACAGCGCGCATGATTTGCTAGCTTTTTTTTTTTTTTTTACTTTTTTCCGCTCGTTTCACGGTGTGCGATACGTCGCATTCGACTTTTGCGTTACTATACTTGAATCGTGCGAAGTACACGCACAGACGCCGCTACTCTCGAAGTCAAAGTGGTGCGGACAGCGGGGTGCAGCCAGAATTTTTTTTCGGGGGGGGGGGGGGGGGGGGTGTTCAGCCATAGTTTATGTATGTTCGTGCGTGGGTTTGTATGTGTGCGTGTATATATGCACAAGTGAAATTGAAAATTTTCGGGGGGGGGGGGTTTAAACCCCCCAACCCCCCCCCCTCCCCCCTTGGCTACACCACTGCAAGCCTAGCCAGGCCAGGAGCAGCTAGGCGCCCACCAGCTCTGCTGTGACCCAGCCTTGCGCGACCTAGTGCAAGTTGCGCCATTTCTTTTTAAATATCTTTCGTCGCTGTCCTATATGTAGTGCACGTCAGGCCCAGTAGCGCAATAGAATAAAATTAATTAAATTACTAGATATTTACCCAAGCGTGTCTTACCCCCCCCCCCTCCCCCCACGCCAAAAAAAAAACACGTGCACAAACACTATCAAGCATATGGACAGACGGTTGCCAGCGCAAACACGAAAATGCGGAGTCAGCCAAATGTAGGCCGCATCTGCCCCGTTTCGTACGTAACACCGCCCACACGATATGCGTCCTCACCGGGCGCGGTAACTCGGTTATACCGGTGAGTTGATCCGCACGTTCCACGCATCTCGTCTCGGACAATATCGTTGAGTGAATGCATGCAGGCGCCGTATACGAGCCAAGCACACAACCGCGGCACGTCAGGTATCGCCCGGGCTGCAGTCGTTCGTGCAATCGTTGCTTGCACGAACGCTTCACCTGTACCTACTGGATGATGCCTTGACGTGACGTGGGTTTCGCAGGGGGCAGCCTGTGCCGCCCCGGGCCGCCAAGCATGTCTAATCTGTCGATATATATATATATATATATATATATATATATATATATATATATATATATATATATATATATATATATATATATATATATATATACGAACTAGAGGACGTACAGAACGAGAACTTTTTATTTTTTCCAACGTTTCTGCTGAGGACCAGCCTTCATCAGGGAAAACAAACGATGCATATATATATATATATATATATATATATATATATATATATATATATATATATAGTAGTGGGAAAAAGAATCACGCGGACCCCGATAGAATTATGAACAAGACAGAAAATACGACTTTCGTTGGTTTGGCACTGTATATTCTTACTAACGTTTCGTCTGGTGGACCAGACTTTGTCAAAGTAACAAGTACATCGATGTACTTGTTACTTTGACAAAGTCTGGTCCACCAGACGAAACGTTAGTAAGAATATACAGTGCCAAACCAACGAAAGTCGTATTTTCTGTCTTGTTCATATATATATATATATATATATATATATATATATATATATATATATATATATATATATATATATATATATATATATATATACGCACACAAGAACACCAATTTCCGGAGACCTCGACAGCAGCGTCTCTCACAGCCACAGTCGTTGGGACTTTCATCACCACAAACCAACAAACCAATAGTTATTTTAATCAAAAAGCCTCTAGCATACGTGTTATCATGGTAACGCGGTGAGAAAATATAACGCCCTGTTATTAAATCTGTACTTTCCGATATTCCGCTCTTGCGGCGAAAGTATTTCCTGTTATTACGCGCACTCGTCGCGTTCAAACAGAACGCGATGGCTACGCATAATAGCCGAAGGTTACGCATAATATCAGGTACCAACTGTCCTGAAGGGCCACCTGATACTGCGAGTGAACAGCGCGAAAACGGGACTAAGATGGAGGAACAAACAGCACATGTGTTGTTTGTTCCCGCCGTCTTAGTCCGGCCGTTCTCGCGCTGTTCACTGCGCATAATAATTGCGTTTTTTTTTTGTCACCCGTAAATACGCACTTTCCTCAATAAAAATTTGAAGGACACTTTGTAAATTCCAAAAGCGTGTTCGGCGAAAGCCTGTGGCCATTCGACTGACTACGCCATGTCTTTTTTAACGCGATAGCGTTAAAGAGCTCGTTTCGCAGAAATTCCGGCGTCGGTGTCGGCGTCGTTGGTTGGGACCGAAAAATCATCATCTTGTCCGTGACCGAAAAATCAAGAAAGATGCAAATAAAATAATAAAAATTTGCGGGTCCGAGTGAGGATCGAACCCAGGCCGCCTGCGTGGCAAGCAAGGTGTTCTACCACACAGCCACGAGTACGCTTGGAATTACATTGAAAATAAATTCCTCTGCTTGGAAATGCAGTGAAAATAACTCTTGCTTCACAAACACACGCGTCCTGTATACAAGCGTCACAACACAACATGTAATATCGCAGTAATATTGCCTGGTACAAGCGTACATTGCCATCGGGCGTCACAACACGTGAATATCATAACGACTTCGTGGTTTAAAGCCGGCCACCCATTGCAAAAGGCACACACGTTACTGCGCGTATTCCATTAACACCACGTAGTGGGTGCATAGCAAGTATGCACCAAGTGGTCGAAGTACGCACTAGGGACAGGATATCGCTATCGCGTTCAACTTTTAAAGGCGAAGCTTAAGGGTCCCCCCAATATTTTTTGCTTTTTTTTTCGTTTGTTTTTGTTTGTCTTTTGTGGCCGCTGTGCCATCACGTGATTGCTAAGAGAATGTTAGGGGAGAGGCCCCAGCTGGCACCGTTCCAGGGGTTACGGACGGACGCCAGACACCGCGAGCATGAGACACTGAAGGCTTTCGCCTTAAAACCTCCAGTCATCCGCCCCGGCTGGATCAGTGGTCACAGGTGCTCGGCTGCTGAGCCGAACGTCGCCGGGTTCGATCCCGGCCGCGGCCTTCGCATTTCAATAGAGGCGAGATGCTAGAGGCCCGTGTACTGTGCGATGTCAGTGCACGTTAAAAGGACACCAGATGGTCGAAATTTCAGGAGCCCTCCACTACGGCGTCTCTCATAATCATATCGTGGTTTTGGGACGTAAAGCCCCAGGCAATATTAAATACCTCAAGTCGTTAAATATGCGCTTGTCTTGTGGCATTCTGCGTCATGTCTCACAGTTATATCTAACCACTCTCCGAGCAGTCTACGCTTCCAAGTTACATCTCTGGCGGATTATTCCTGTCCCCTTC
>JALIZH010001783.1:0-164403 GCA_030522465.1 Rhipicephalus appendiculatus | reverse complement strand
AGTAATTAGTTTCTGTGATCGATGTAATACTAACTGATGGCATGGAGTAATGCAGCTCACAGGCTGCAAATGCAGTCTAACAGGCGCTGGGCTTCGCTTGAAATCTACGCGTTTTCCCTTCAAATTCAGCAGATGAGGAAAGCTCGAGCCATGCGTTTACCTGGAGGGAATATAAATCACTAGCGCATGGCTATGGTTAGCAAGCTCAAGACATAATCTGAATAAGTCTCATACTGCAGTGTGTGTTAGAATTGCTTTTCAGGCATATTGAGTTGGGAGAGGACCACAGAAATGCGACAACAAAACAGTTGTGTATATAGCACATACGGCAGAACGGCTTGACAGTAAACGTCATTTAAAGATTAACAATTCGTTTTATGCACTGTTTCATACACCGCCTGCAATGCTGTGGAAGCTAGGGAAACTTCTTGCAGTAGATGAGTTCACAGAAAGAAATAGTTTAATGATTTTACCACCCGCCATATGAATTAGCTTTCTCTTTAGGCTGAGCAATAAGTGAAGATGCTTTGTGCATTATAATTCAACAAACCCTGTAATACTGCGCAATTAAATGAAATTGGGATATCTACAATGCAATTCATGAGACATAGTATGGTCTAAACTATGCTATAACATTGTATAGGATGGTTGAAAAACCTCATTGCAAGTTCTTGTATAGCGTCATAACGCTTGTTTTTTTTTGTTTTTTTTTACATTGCCACTATAACTTTCTTTACTGAAAAGACGTGCGCATTTCACTCGCATGCTGGCAAAGAAAAGCTGCTATATAATTACAACAGTTTTTTTTATTTATGACGATTCTCGACGGGTTTTCGCCGTCGCCATTGTCATCGCCATCATGTCCCATAAAAAGTCCAAACTGATAACATCCTCCCCCCCTCCCCCCCCCGTGTATCGTATGTTCTACCGCGGATAAAAGAGCGCGAGCGGGGGCGACAAAAGCCGCTGAAAGACAGATCAAACGAGCCCGCCCATCTCCGTCGGTCGGAGGGCGAATGCAATAACGTCACCCCGCTAGGGAGGCCTGCCATCGAAGCAGAGAGGAAACGCCCCACCTGTCTTGAAAAAGCTTGAAAAGACGCGAGGATGTGGGTGGTGGCGCTCGAGCCGCCAAATCGAACTTCGATTCTGAGGGCGCGGTCGCGATCGCTATTTTGACAGCCATCGGCGGGCGGCTCGTATATCTTCTGCGTGCTGCGCTGTGAACGCCCAGATACTGTGCGGAAGGAGCCGTGGAGCGGCCGTATGCTCTTACACAAGCGTTTTGTAGAGTTACGCGAGGTCTTCATTCAAAAGAGTTAGCTGTCAGTGTTACTTCGTATGATATTACAGTTTGTTGCTGCCGTATTCATTGCCTCGCCCTTGCGGTGAAACTGACTTTTTTCTAGCTCCCATACGCTGGTACGAACTTCGAGTGCGCAATTCTACCCTTGTCACGGGACCTCATCAAAAGTGCTTACGGGAATTCAAGAATGTGCTGTACCGGAAACGCCTTGTTTATACACCGGACTGTCAGAGAATGCTTGCTTATGCCCCATACGCCGATGGGCAGTCAGAATAAATGAAGACAACTCGCTGAATGAACACAAAGTGCACTGATGCTGTACTTTTTGCGTGGACATCATTCGACATGCTGCAAAATTTGTTGCTACTTTACGCATGCGCACATCTAGCCGTCTACGCATAGCACTGAAGGAACACGTAGTCATATATATATATATATATATATATATATATATATATATATATATATATATATATATATATATATATATATATATATATTCCGTCTGTCCCAACTAAGTTGGACCATGATTAAAAAAAAACATGTGCTCTAGGTAAGTTCCAAATATTGTATATTAGTGGTATTCGTGTGTACATACAACGTATCTTTTTCATCACTAAGGAATATTTAATGCATTAACTCTTGGTCATGGATCAAAAGATATACGCGCAGAACGTCAAAATTGCATGCGTAGAAAACAGAGTGCGAGGAACAGAGTCCAAGGTGCAGGAAATGGATATCACGACGTCCACTGGCGTACGTTCTGGTTTCTTCCCGGAGAGCGCGTTGGTACATACGCCGCCACCACTGCACATCCCCGAACCGCTTACCCGAACAATCTCGCTCGAAGCCCTGGCAACAACGCTTCCTTGCGTGTTAGGTCCCGATGAGGTGGTGGATACTTGTTACGGCTTGCCCTGTACCACTGCAGCAAGGAAGCGACCACCTTCCGACAGTTACAAGCAAGAGCAATTTGGACTCCGGTATGGGCCAAACACGTCTGTCCGGAAATATATCACACGGACACGTGCCAACGGTGTAAAAAGGCACGGGCCACCCAGAGCCATATACTCTGGGAATGCTCGCCTCCCGCACCCAAAACCCAAGACATCGAGATGCCAGACAAGATCGGCAATAAGATTACCAGCACAGACCTCGAGACTCAACGGGCCGTCGTCCAACACGTCCTCGAGCTCCTAGACCGGCAGAAACCCGAAACGTCGTCTCGCTCGCGGGGCAACGGATAAGGGTGGACGCAAGGTCTAGGACGAAGATACGGAGCATCACAACGAAGGCAAGATTACCCACAGAGACACGATCCAGCACGTGCCACGTTCCCCTTGGAGCGCGAGGCAGCCAGTGCTCGCCTTCGGGCTTGTAGTACGGCCCCCCGCCTCCGCAGGGCAAGCGGGCACGCAAGAGTCTCCATCCCTACCCCCTCCCCTGTTATGCCGGATCGAATCAATAAAGTTGTTCTCTCTCTCTCTGGCAACAACGCCGGAAAGCGCTCTATACAGCAAGGATGGGGCCACACACTCACTTTAGAATATGGCAGTGCAACTCCAGGGGACTCGACCATAAAAGATGCACCCTGCAGCAGTTTGTTCGCACTCACGAAGAAAAGCCACAAGTTATATTATTCCAAGAAACGATGACTGATCAGGTTTCACTCCCGGGATACAAACCACTAGCTCTCCATGGGGTCGGCAGAGGGATCTTTTCAAAGTAGCGATTCCAAAATCGATGACTGTCCGAGCCGCGATGGGCAGGCACATGGAGACGAAGGCTTGGGTCATGCTGGCAAGCAAGAAAACAAGAGAAAGAAACGTTGTAGTCAAGATAAGAGCTCCTATTCTGTCCACAAAAAGCAGCACTGCCGTGGCTAACAACAAACAATTCTTTCGGTGCAAATGGTGCTTCGTAATAAAGGTGAAATATGTTCACACTGCTCAGAATTCCCCTCGCGTCTGCCGATTCCTCCATTACGCCAGACTTGCCTTCTTTCAGCACATACGCACGCTGTCGACACCCTCCGCGTCTCGTCACCAACCAGGTGTCCATGCTGGCGCGTCTCGCCCATGCCGCCATCAAACGCTCATGAACAGCACGTTTTCTGAGTGTGTAAGGCCAACCTTCAATGCATTGCGCATACGCATGAACAGACGCAAAAAAATCGAAGGACATTTTGTAAATTCCAAAGTGTATTTGGCGAACACCTGTGCCCGTTGAGACGGGGTCGATCAGAATGGAACGCGATGCGCGCATCTCCCTTCTTGCATGATTGGACACGCTGGGCACAGCGACGCTACGCAAACAGAGCGCGAGTGCTGTGGAGTCGGACGCGAGGCGCGATCGACGCGACCGGCGTCCTTTGGCGCGCCCCGGCGGCCACCTGGCACTGTGCCAGGGCATGGACGGCGGGACGGACGGACGGACCTGATCATGAGACATTAAAGGCTTTCGCCTTAATAGCTGCTGCACTCCTACCTGGAACCTTTTGTAAGTGACTGTCGCAGCTCCCGTGGCAAAGTCGTTCCTTCTTACGGTACTTGAAACGCTACAGATGTAAGTCACGTACAACTGTTTGACTACCGATATGCTGGCACGTAATCCTATTGAGCTCGTCGCTCCGAATCATCTCACTCCGACAAGCGCAGGAGAAATCATTCGAAGCGCACGACGAAGACGCAGGATTTGATACGGACCACATAGTCAATCGAAGTGAAACCATTGCCAGAAGTCGCTACCAGGCGACACCCCGAACAGAACACTAAGATTGTCGACGTTTCGTTACTAGCGCACAGTGACTCAACGTATGGTGCGTGGCCTGAGAACCCATGGAAAGCGTCATAGTACTGTCAATGTCGCTGGATGCTCAATGCTCCGTTGAGCCATTTTACACTGTTCGCCCTCGAAATAAAATAACTTTTACGTAACGGACACATTTCATGCTTTGCTCAATAAACTTCCGCATACCAAGCTATCGAGTGATGGCCACATTACAAGCTTGAAATTTTGTCACCTCGGGCAGACGAAATTTCCAGAGACCTGGACGTCGCCGTCTCATGGTCATGTCGTGGTTATTGGACTTAAAACGCCGACAATTATATTATTCCCACGTGCGTTTAGAAAAAAAGAAGCGGACTCGGCTATCTTATCGTGTGCTTTACCCGCGTCTCGCATGTGGTCGGGTGTAGCCATACGCCGTCCTGATGCCCGAATGCGTTGCGACGCAACGAATAGATAAGGGATCACCGCACCCGCCGGCGGGCAGTCTGGTAGCCACCGTTCGGGCACGCTGCTCTTTTTCGCCATCGCCGAGCGGTGCGTGTTAGCTTGCTTTCGGGCGCAAGTCGCCCCAATCAATTTGGACACCTTTATTTTATTGCGGTCATGGTCTGCCTCTCTACTGGTCTGTGCACCGGCCAGTGCCCCGTGACCTACGTGACATTTAATGCACAAATATTAATACCCATGTGACACCTTTTCGCTAACACACATGCGTTACTGCTGTAAATGGGAACCGTGATAACATTCAGTAGCACTGACAGCTGGGCGAGTTGGTACGGATGCATGAAACTTAAACGGCGCGACAACTCAGACGAAAAAATACGATATAAACACAGGCACACAAGCGCCGACTCACAACTGAAGTTTATTCAATAGCACACACCATATATATATACACACGTGGCTACACACAACGAAAAGAACAAACAAAACAACCAAAGCATGTTACCCATTAAGGTACAAGATTTCCTTATCCTGTAGCGCGATTGAGGGACAGCTGATGCATGAATCATTTTTATTTTGGATGTGCCATGCCTCGATTATTTCCCAAGTTGTCTTGTCATGATGTCTCGAAATGATATTTGTTAGGTTGAACTGAGGCACGCAGCCGCACTTCTGGCAGTGCTGAGAAATGTGCGATAAACTATCAGAACGCAAATTAGCCTCATGCTCCCTTAATCTCACATTTACACATCTGCCTGTTTGGCCTATATACGCAGAGCCACAAGAGAACGGAAGATTGTAGACCACATTTGTGGCACAACCGGCTCAACCGTGTTCCTGTGTTTATATCGTATTTTTTCGTCTGAGTTGTCGCGCCGTTTAAGTTTCATGCGTGATAACATTCAACGCTAATTGCGTGTCTGTCTTAATGACAAAATTTTGTTGTTGCATATTTGAATTGTGCAGTGAATCAAACTCTTTTTTGCGTTTGTAAAGTTGGATAGGAATAGTTTATATTAACGGTTGCTTGATGTAACTTGTACGCGGTGTACGGAAATGTCATTACTACTTTATGCTTAGTGTCACGTATGCTACTGTTCACATTCAGATCTGGGAGTGTAAGTAGAATACATTTATCACAATTCAAATTTTACATGTAGCTCGATATCAAGCGCTAATTATATCAAACGTGTACAGATGAACGGGCAAGCTTGACGAACATATGCTCTGTAGAAAATGAACAAAGAACAATGGCAGTGCATTGCACTGCTCTGCTCTGGAGGAAATGTGCTTTTTTGAAGTTCGCCTGACAAGTTGTGCCCCAAACAAGTTTGCTGCACCACAAAAAAGAAAACACCAGCGCTTTGGGAATCACTCATTTATTTTAGTATGATGATGTTTCATACACGCTTCTATTCCTTTAGCAGGGGAGACCTTCTTACTAATGTGTTCCACATGATCATACCAGCTCAGATATTTATAAAATGTTAAACCTACTATAGAGACCGTAATAAGCATTTTTAGATCGGCCGTACATATCTCCATTATTATTAATGTTTGTAAGTGTTTTTCTTTTGGCGCCTTCACGACAACATTTGTCTTGCTGTCGTTTATTCACAGTTTCCATCGGCCCAGTCTACCTTAGTACACTATTCCGCGGAAGCTGGAGTTTGGCCTCTAATGTGGCAGTAATAGGCATCGCTATATCATCCGCGTATGAAATATATTTAGCCTGTTGTGCACGCTTTGGCCCTTCCTTTACCTAAATGATAAACAGTAATAATACAACCTCAAGGTAATTTTCCTATTCTAATGTACATAATGTGCGCGATGCCGTAAGAAGGGTTCAAAGAGCGCCAAGGCTACAACACCGATGTCATTACACTGCCGCTTGACGACTGAAATTTTATGATTCACGAGATCAAAATTTTTCGAGAAACCCCCATGGCTAACATTTTACGGTTGAAGCTGTTTAAGCTAGAGGCTGTGGCGTGATTCACTACACGAAAAATTGGCACAGCTTGAAGTAGTGGTGTAGGCTGGGGAGCTATCGTATGGACTCGCGAGGAAGAAGCTGCCCTTCCAAGCCCGTGTACCTGACTTGCTTAAACGGCGTGAGTTTGGTAGCAACATGTGACGGGAATAGTGTTACTTGATTTTGTGGGCGCGAACATGACACGTCACTAGAGTTACGTGATTTTGGCAGGAAGATGTCACGTGAGCATCGTTACATGATTTTGGCGGGAAGATGTCACTTCACTAGTTTTACGCAATATTACGTCACGTCATTATTGCGTGAATTTGGCGGGAACATGTCACTTGACTAGTGTTACGTAATTTTGGAGGGAGCACGCCACGTGACTGGCCCCTGAATCGAGGGCGCCTTTCCATCGCTGGTTCCGCATTGCTGCGCGTGCTCCCAATTTGCTTTAGTCTTGCTTCCTTGTTGGCTCGATCTCGTCTTCAACTTCTTAACACGTATCATATGTGTAAACGTTGCTTACAGTCTTTATCGGCCGTCAGGTGCGGTCCGCCGCGTAGGCCACATATAGTTGAGCATCGGTGTGCCTCCTCTCGCTCGGGCACAACGCAACCCCTGCAAATTTGTTCTTCCGGAGTCGGATACACACCCGCTCGGTGGCCCAGCTTGCCACATGCGTAGCAAACGCTTATGTGCAGGGGTGGGATGGCGGATAATTTTTTCTGTGTGCGCTGTTCCTTGTTAGTTTTACACATATAATAGCCATTTAGAAGAACTGACAACTGGGCTGGTCGGTAAAGATTCATAATTGCTAAATGGAGCCACGAAGCAGGAAATCACACGAGGGAGCAAACGAAACACAAGCGCCGAACCACATGCGCAGAACACACACACGCACGCACACACACACACACACACACACACACACACACACACACACACACACACACACACACACACACACACATATATATATATATATATATATATATATATATATATATATATATATATATATATATATATATATATATATATATATATATATATATATATATATATATATATATATATATTGTGCCACCTCCACCACGTATGACGACTCGAATGTGACGACGTTTATTAGGTCGCGAACTCGGCAGCGAACAAGCGCCACGGATCCGATGATGAAGCGCGCACCCAAAACGATGATGATTCGCAGCCGAACAGATGATGATGATTGATGGCTGCTCAAATGAGGATGAAGTGCATAATAGATGCCTACAATATATATATTGTTGTGCATTCACCAGAGAATATGGTCGGCAACCATGAGCGCCCCCCAGCGCCGCCCTCGAAGTGAGCGGACAGTACGGACCAACGCGTCCTATAGCTTCTCTTCTGGTTCTGGCAATGTTTGTACAAGCCAGTCGGCTGGTAATGAACTACAGTTATGCATACATTACATTTGGCGACGAGTTCGCGAACCGATGGGGTGGAGCGGCGGCGACTGCAAGCCACATCAGGCAATGAAAGCAAGTGAGCGTCGGTGGCAGTACGCGAAGTGAGATGGCTCCGGACAACGCTTCGGACGAGGTTGCTGCAGAAGTTAAGGCTAGCGTCTCGAACGTGTAATTCGGCCGGCTGGGCCACATGGAAGAGTTTTGTCCTGACAACGCGGCAGCCTAGCCTACATACCTCGAACGCCTACAGTTCTATTTCACTGCGATTGGTGTGTTCGAGGAGGAGCAGCAACGGGCCGTGCTGTGCAGCGTTTGTGGTCCGGCTACGTGTGCCATCCTTCGTACATTGTGTTCGCTAGCGACGCCGGCTGAGACGCCGTATGCGGACATTGTGTCAAAGCTCACAGCCCATTTCACTCCAAGGCCTTCGATAATCGTGCAGCGTTTTTCCTTTCACAAAGGCAGCCAGCAGCCTGGCGAAAGTATCGCGAATTTTGTTGCGGGCTTGCGTCGACTCTCCGAGCACTGCGAGTTCGGCGTCTGCCTGGAAGACATGCTCCGCCATCGTCTAGTCTGCGGCGTTCGTGACGAAACGCTGCAACGGCGTCTCCTGGCTGAGACTGCGTTGGATTTCAAGAAGGCGTACGAAAAGGCCCTCGCTGCCGAGTATGCGACGCGACAAACGGCAGCCATCAGAGGAGCATTGCCTGCGGCGTCCGACTTGCATCAGATGGCTCATGCACCAGAGGGGCACAAGCCAGTTGGTAAGCAAGACTCTGGCAAACAGTCCATGACCAGGTGGTGTACCCACTGCAATGGTGACCACGATGCTACAAGCTGTGGGTTTCGCTATTCAGTGTGTCATTTCTGCAAGTGGAAAGGTGACATTGTTCGCGCTTGCCATCAAAAGGAAGCAGCACAAAGCAAGGCAAAGACCGGCTACAAGCGCCTAGGCAAGTCGGATCGCTCAGGGGTGTGCGGACTTTACCACATTGCTAGTGCATTGCCTGCTTTTATGGCAACCAATAATGTGAACGAACGGACGCCATATTTCGGTGGAAGTGGACTCTGGATCTGTTTGTTCCATTGTCAACTTAAGGACATTGAGCAGGCTGGGAATCTCGAAGAAGGCGCTCCGACCGTGTTCCCGGGGAGTGCGGACCTACCGTGTTCCCGGGTAGTGCGGAGCTACCATATTCCCGGGGGGGTGCGGACCTACCGTGTTCCCGGGGAGTGTGGACCTACACACAGCAGCCTGTTTGAGTCGTCGGCGAAGTGGAAGTTCCTGTCCAATACAACGGTAGAGAGGGTAAACTACCCCTGCTCGCCACGAAGGGCTGTGAAATCAGCATCCTGGGGAGAGACTGGTTGCAGCCACAGGGCATATCTCTGGAAGGACTGCACCAGCTCGGCGGAGCTCCAGTTTCTAATAGTTCCAGGGGAGAAGGCCAACCTGCTGCACGCGACCAGAGCAAGGTGGTGACGAGTGTGAAGACTAAGCTGCAGGACTATTCAGAGGTGTTCAAGCCTGGGCTGGGCAAGATCACGGGTCCTCCGGTGCGAATTGAAGTGGAGGAGCAAGCCACGCATAAGTTCCACAAGCCACGGCAAGTGCCTTTCGCACTTTTGCCTAAAGTTGAGGAAGCCATCGAACAGTTGGTCAAGCAAGGCGTGACGTTCCAGTTAAGCATTCTCGCTGGGCGACTCCAATCGTCCCGATTCTAAAGAAGAATGGGAAGATGAGAATTTGTGGAGACTACAAGGGAACACTCCACCCAGTGGGTAAGTGGGAGACTTATCCTCTTCCAACTCCAGAGCAACTGCTCGCAAGACTAGGGGGATGTGCAGCGTTTTCTTGGCTTGATTTAGATCAAGCTTATCAACAACTCAGTGTCGATGAGGGCACCGCCATGCTGCAGACCGTGACCACTCACAAGGGCCTGTTCAAGGTGACGTGATTGCAGTTTCGTGTGGTAGTGGCCGTAGCCATCTTTCAACGTTACATGGAAGGACTGCTGAACGGATTTGAAGGGGTTCAGTGTTTTCTGGATCACATCCTCATTGGTGGAAGAACAGTCGCAGAGCACGACGAACGGCTGCGCAAGGTGCTGCAGCGTATCCTAGACGACGGGCTTCGTCTGAATGCCGACAAGTGCGCATTCAGGGACAAAGAAGTGACGTAACTGGGGTACCGTATCAACAAGGACGGAGTAAGTCATTTGCGTGAAAACGTGGAAGCGATCAAGCAAGCTCCGGAACCAAAGAATAAGAAGGAGCTGCAGTCGTTCTTGGGAGCTTTAAATTTTTATGGCCGTTTCTTGAAAGGAGCGTCACATGTGTTGTCACCACTTCATCGCCTCTTGGACAAGGACATGGCATGTAGTTGGACCGAAACGGAAGCGATGGCATACCGGCATGCCACGCGCCTGCTGGAATCCTCAGCCTTCCTAGCACACTATAATGTGACACGTTCCATAAGGCTAGCCTGCGATGCGTGCGGGCTGGGTGCTGTACTGAGCCAAGTGGGAGAAGACGGCGTTGAAAGGCCAGTGGCTTTCGCCTCGAGAACTTTATCAGAAGCAGAGCGTCATTATGCGCATATAGACAGAGAGGCTCTGGCTTTGCTATTCGGTGTTCGGAAATTCCGCCAGTATATTTTTGGTTGGAAGTTCCAACTCTTGACAGACCGTAAGCCATTGCTGGGCCTCCTGCACCAGGTCAAGCCAGTTCCTGCGGTATTGTCACATCGGATGTTGCGCTGGAGTTTGCGACTTTCTGCATACAACTATGAACTGTTGTATGTACCAGGCTCCAAGTTGTCACATGCCGACACTTTCAGTCGTCTTCCACTTCCTGTCAAGGATGAGCACGAGCCACCATTGGGAGACATTTTGCTGCTTGAAGCAGCGCCGGAGGTTCCAAGATCGCAGCATTGACGCGGACGGACCCTGTTTTGTCACGTGTGCACCGCTGGATTTTGCAAGGTTGGCCTTCCGGGAAGGTGCCCGAGGAATTCCGTCCTTTTGTGGCCAGGAAGAACGAACTGTCCACCTACCGAAACTGTGTGCTATGGGGATCGCGTGTAGTGATTTCATGTTCCGCGCAGGCCCAGGTCCTGGACATCCTATACACCACGCACCCAGGCGTAGTACGGATGAAAGGTCTTGCTCGCAGCACAGTGTGGTGGCCAGGCATCGACAATCATATAGATCACAAGGTAGCTTGCTGCCGAGTATGCCAAGAAACTCGACAAGCACCCAGTATGGCACCGGTGCATCCATGGGAGTTTACTAAGAACCCTTGGTCACGTTTGCACGTAGATTTTGCCGGTCCCTTCAAGGGAAAAGTTTTTTCCTGTAGTCGTCGATTCTCATTCCAAATGGCTCTGGTCGTCATGGATGGAATCTATGGCGACCAGAGCATTGTTAAGGAACGTCGGGCGATGTTTGCTCGCTTCGGCATTCCCGAGGTGTTAGTGTCGGACAATGGAACTGCGTTCACGTCGGAAGAGTTCGCCGAGTTTGCACGCAGAAACCAGATTCCACACATTACAGTCGCGCACTATCACCCATCCTCAAATGGGCAGATAGAGATGAAGTTACAGGAAACAAAACAAGTCATGCGTAAGTTGTCGGAGGGAGACTGGTCAACCAAGCTGTCTCGTTTTTTGTTGGGCCAACGCATCTTACCCAGTACAACTGCAGGGAAGAGTCCCGCCGAACTTTTGATGGGGAGACGACTGCGATCAGCCATCCGGATTTTGACATGGATAGATCATTTCTTCAGCGCTGCCTCCTGGATGGTTCTCGAAGTGTCGGTATTTCTATCCTGGCGACGCTGTGTATGCATGGAACTATCAGGGTGGCACCAAGTGGGTTCCCGGGTTCATTATTTCAGTCACCGGGCCCCTTTCTTACCAAGTTGGTCTCTCCGACGGTAGCTTATGGCGACGACATGTTGATCAGATCCGCAGCCGTGCCAGCCCACTAGACCTTTGTGGAGCTGACAGCGATTCTGGTGGGGACACCGCCGAGGATGTTGATCCCTCTGTGGTTGGCGAGGACGCACCATTGCTAGGTGTGAGTGACGCTTTACCTAGTTCAGGTCCATCTGTCAGTGCCGCCCCTGAACCCGTCAATCCTGATGTACACTCTTAATCTGGTTCCATATAAGTTCCAGTAAAAAAGGTGATCCACATATTTTTATCTGGATCCGAACTGGTAATAAGGGGAGCGAGACATATAAGTGGATCTTATGTGGAACGTTCGTTCTGTTTTATTTATGTATATCGTTTTTATCTGGAACTCAGTAAAGAGGGGGAGGCGGTGTGGCGTGATCCAGTTATCGTTCCACTTAGGTTCCAGTAAAATTTCTAGACATTGCGCTCGTATATTTTTTGCTTGTGTCTTGTTCCACATAACATGCGCTGCAGCGCGCATGCGCGACGTCCGACGACTCCTCCTCGCCGGCTCTCCGGAGCCACCTTATGACTGGCGCGGTTTGCGTTGTGACACAAGGTACAGTGGGGCTGCAACTGCTACAACGCCAAAGCGCGAAAACGGGAATGCTCAAACACTCGTTGCGATCGCAGCGCCCCCACCTCTCAGCTTTTGCTACGCTAGTTGTAAACGTTCTGCTTCACCCACGCCACAAGTGGCAGACACGGTGCAGTGCCCGCAGTGGCGCGTGTCGCGCCTGATACGAACTACTAGAAATGAAAGTGGTGTGCTGTCGGCCAGTTTGGCGGGAACCGTTACAACGAAGAGGAGTGGTGGAGTTGCCAAGAGGAGCAAACAAAGGTCAGTGTTGTATATTTATGAGCTCGTTGCGGCTGTTGTTCACTGAAACCAAACACACTACTGTTTTAGGGTAAGATACTGTTACGCTGTCTTATGTATTCAGTTGAATTCAGGCACACCTCCTAACTCGCTCTACGAATACCTACTGCTTATGTAGCCCGATAGTTTGAGTACCATCCCGGCGGATTTGTTTCCAGCATTCGTAATCGAGCAATCTAAATGACGGAATGATGGCAGTTTTACCGCCAAATTGCAGATCACGAGACAAAGGGTGAAAAGGCAAATCGAATTAGTGTGTTTACTTTGTCGTTTACGCTGTCTTAAATTCTGCGCGGAAATTTTTTTCATAGCGTGCAACTTCACTTTGTCTTGGCGCGTGAAACTGCCCTTTGTTTGGGCGAAACGTATTCGGTAAACGGTAATTCGCGTCCATTTGCGTGCTCGTGGGCCGGAATCCGCTCGACATTTACGACTCCGACCATGTTACTGATTCGCTTGTTAGTTTCCCAATAATCCGTATGCCCCCCTTACAGTATGTTGCTTAGCAAGATATTGACGGTTTCTCAGCGGGTTGTGGTTGCTGGCGTAACATTGTGGCAGTAACTGAAGTTTAAAATTTTCAGCTTTTTTTGCTCCACTCATTATTTGAGAGGTGCTGCCATTTCTCTGGGCCTCACAGGAATTGATTTTAACGAGGTTTAGCTCTCACCTCAATTTGTTTAGCTCCAGCTCCCGGTGCACAAGGTGCTCACGGAGCCTCTAAGCATACCCAGTGTTGTCTGCTCCATTGGATATGTTATCCTGTTCGCATGCCGCATAGTTTACTGCAGACGCTAACGTGCTTCCTGCAATTTTCGTCTTACTGTGCAGCGAAGATCTTTTAAACTGATTGCTTAGAACTTTCTTGACGATGCCTGTTTACTACAGCCTGTTTAACACAATTCGATTTGTAGTGTCACGTGGTACTTGCTTTCACATGGTAATTGCTTCAAAGTGCATTGGCATTAGCGCTCATAAAAAAAGCCTGCAGTTCAACTGCGACCATGAAATTTAATCAACTTTCCAGTTGATTTCAGTGACCAAATAAGCCCCTGGTATGAGGATTTCTAAAAATGAGCGAATTTGTTCTTGAAACAGGTTGCAAGAAAGAAAGAATAGGTAATAAGCTCTAAATTAGTATATTGCTACCCTGAGAATGTCAATTGTGTTGTATATAGTAGTCTCAAACCATATGGAGATAGCTTTCGCACCTTTTTAAATAAATGTTCGCCAACTCCCTGTAAACTGGTTGATTTAGTTTGTCAGCGTGGTATACCAGTGCAGTCTGCTGTTTAATGAAGTGGTTTAAATCAATGTTACCCCCAAATACAGGTGGAGCTCATGAGTAACGCTAGTTTTAGATCAGTATTGCGTGGGTAAATAAGGTTTAGTTCCTCTTTTCAGATGCATTGGCCAGATCACAGGATATTATGCAACGATAAAATCTTCATCGACAATGCATGTGACAGGCATGTAGTTATGATTTGTGAGAATCTTATGCAGCTGCCAAACCCACCAGCAGTTCTAGTTTTGCTCATGCCACCACGCGGTGTATAGAGGATAAGATTAAAGGCGGACACACCTTTGTAACATAAATTTTGCCCCCGACACAAAATTTATCACATCCTGTGACTTGAACTGTAATGTTTATACGTGGTAGCAGCATTAAAAAGAACACATTCTGAATACGTTTGTTATGTATTTTGTTATGTTAGATGTATAATAGCGTATTAATAACCATTCCATATTGAGCACTCAATCATCGAATTATCTGGAGAAGCCACCACCATGTTAAGAGTATACCGCTATGTATTTCAATGTTGACGCATGCTGTTTCAGAACGCATTCATACGAATTGTGAGTGCAACGAAGAAAACGCGGCTGCTTCGGATAAAAAAAAGTATCTGAGAAGCCTGCAGAAAGTGACCACGCTTCCAGCAAGCCAATCCCGTGTCCTGACGCACTTCTTGAACAGAAGGTGAGAATTTCATTTTTCACAGGCCCTGTTCAAACATTGCCTGACAACATGCTAGTTACCTCTATGGTGAAAGTGCCAGCTGACGATATTACTCTTATAAGCAACCACCTGTTACTTCTTGCATTGGTAAACCATTTTTCGGCAGGCAAAGTGACATACAGGTATTCAGGGTTGCAGTGGCTTTCCGTCCACGCATTTATGCCTATTGACTGCAGCTGTGGCAGACATGGAATGTAAGGAATGCCTGTGCTGCTGCTCAGTTTGGAAGCTGCAGTTGCCCAAAGAAATGTGATATTATCAAATGAAAATGCTTCGTTGGTTCACTGCCTTTCTGCGTTGCACCCCAGTATCATTTCTTTAGGTTCTAGCTTCCAGACAGGAGGATTTTGCATTTATTTCGTTGATGAGCTGCTTGCCCTCTCTTGAACTGTACTATCAATTTTCATTGATGTGCATACATTTTCTGCAATGAGGTGTAATGCATTTCGCCATTTCAAGTGTTAACGTCAGGCGTTTTTTCATTGATGTTACTATATGTCGTTTGTCACAAGCACGTAAACATAGCTTATTTCATGATCTATGCTTTGCTAATGTGTACAGTTCCTTATTTTGCGGCTTTGCTTTTTTGCATAGACAATTGAGGACATGGTCACAGATCCCTTTTGTATGGGCCTTGGGGGGAATGAAAATGATTTTGACTGCAACTGCTGAGGCCCACAGCTCCAATGCACCAGATGATTTGCCATCATACATTTTTCATCCTTACGTGGTAAGATCTCTCATGTTTTTCAAATCATGTGGGACTGCTCTGTAAGGTTAAGAGTGTTTTATTTTGTAAGCTGTAATTTATGTTTAGTCAGCTGTGCTCTGTAGTGTTTGATAAATGATAAAAAGTGAGTGGTCATTTACACAGACCGGTTCGCACTTTATAAGCTTTAACACTGGTGATAAGGCATTGTTATAACAATGAATGTTGCAAGATCTCTTCTAAGTCAAGATGAATATAGAATCAACTCTGCTGCTTGAGTAGTTGTGTGAAGGTGATATTTTCTCCCATCATATAATTCAGCAGAATTAAAGTATTTGAAGCTATCCTAGGGCCTGTTTTTGTTTTGAGTGGGCCATAAAGTTTTAGTCAATGTGTATTTCTTTCAGCTTGCTTTTGAAGCAGAAATAAGGTTTAGAGACGCAGTGGAGGCTATGGAGGCCAAGCTAAGCAAAATGCAAGAGCTTTTGGACCGGGGAAGTCTCATGGGACTTGAAGAATTTGTTTGACCCAAGAAGGCCGATGCTGCGGTTTTTACTACAGTAAGACGGCACTTTCTGATCTCTTGAATGGAAAGGGAATGATAAAAAAACATCAGGGCTTTAGTTCTGTACACAAAATACCGAAAAAAGTATGGAAAGGTGGATTTAAATCAGACTTTTTAAATCGTGTTTTACCTGTAAGTCGTGTTAAGCATCATAAAACTGGAAAGCAGAATATGGAGTAAGGAGGACATTTATTTGTAGTGGGAAGGTGCATGAAATATGAAGTTCAAAAAGATAAACATATTGTTTGGTTGGTAACTGAAAATCCCTCAAGGCTGGAAAAGCTGATTGATGCTCAGGTCATTCAACGAGAAAGGCGTAATGCTTTTCAAAGAAATAAAGCAGCGATTCCATTTACACTAAGCAATCGTCGATGTGCCATGCTCACAAAATTTTTGTGCTCACTGGCACCTTTTGCAGGTTTGACAGAAAGGAAACCAAGAAATCATTGTGAAATAAATGATTAGTTTTATAAAAAGGGTATCACCAAAAACACCAATATTTAAAGCCAGTGTTTAGTTAAGATCTGCTGCTTCTCTTTTCCTTAAAGGCACAAGAAATTGGCAACAGGTCTCCACCAGGCCCATGCATTTTGAAAGAGAATGGCAACTTCAAGATTGCCTGCAAGGAAAACATTGTGGCATTACCACCTGCATCATCACCTGCGAAGGCAGTCATCCTCCTGTTGACGGTATATTTTATTTTAAACCTGTCATACCCATACACTTTTGAACAGTTTTTGGGACTTGTGCAGACAGTTGTAAAGGGTGAGTCATTTCACTGTGGCTTGATGTCGTTAAGTTAAAGTCTCTGTTGAAAACCTGAAGCGGTCAGGCCTAATATTGACGTGCTAAATGTTCAGCTGTAACAAAGATGGCGTGACTTCTTGTACAATTTTTTATCACCAAGGCGAAGTGCTGGCTGTAGGCTGTAGGTTTCAAGGCTGGGTTTTTTTTTAAAGATATCACTTGTATTTTTCAAGGCTGAGTTTGGTCATTCAAAGATTCCTTACTTGTTTTGCAGAGACTCTATATATTTGGCTGTTGCCTTGTTGACTATTTAAAATGTGTAACATTCTTCCAGATATATTTGGGGCATTATATTTTATTAACATATACACGAGCTTTCATGGCAGCGTTTGGGATGACTTATCCAAAACTACACAATGTTGGGTCACGTAACCTGCCTGGAGTGGGAGGCTTTTTCAGGGATTGATAAAGTGTTTTGGTCACGATTAGCTTTGTATTATATGTACAACTGTGATCTGCCAACTGTATTGTTTCTAGTGTTCATGTTTTTGTTGCGATAATTGCCACATGCTTCTGGGAAGTTTTCATGTGCAAATGTTTCATTCTTTATATTGGCTTGCACTGATTTTCTCGTTAATAACTCATCGACTGCATTTCTTTTTTTTGTCTTAATTCAACCCTGTCAGCCCATTCATTTATGCCTTTTTCGTATAATTCTTAGGGTACCGAATTCTTTTTAAATGCGGATGCGTAAACTCAGTAAATGACAGATAGGTACTTGCACATTTGAGTGACTTTTTTTCCTGTGATAAGCCTGCATTTTTATAGCATTGTTCATCGTTACTTTTTTCCATAGCCGATGTACAAGTTTATTGGCATGTGCTGCACTTATGTTCCGGGCATTTTTATTACCAACTTTTTTCATATAGGGGCATACGCGTCAATGCCACTTAATGCCTAGTTTCTTTTATTTATGGCATTTGTTCCTTGTTGACTAGTCATTTTCTATGAAATTTGAAACGAACATGTCTTCAGTGTACACAACACTGCCCCTCAATAAAGTTTACTCATTTTGAAAAGCAATGTAATAATTTGTTTCATTTATGTACCTTGTTTCTTTTACATTAAGCTAAATGCCAGAACAGGATCCGGCAGGCAAAGCCAAAGTTTCCACTCTTCCATTCCAGGTACCTCAAACCTACTTTTAAATAGAACTGTGCTCTAATAGGGAACTGTTGGGAACTCTCGGGGACCACACTGCTGCTAAAATTTCTACTTTCCAATTGTTGGTATCAGCGCAGGCCACATGCCAAGCCAGCTTGGCATATGACCTTACTTTGTACTGACAGGGGAAAGCAAAAATATTGCAGCAGTGTGAACCCATAGACAGCTTCCTAACTCTCTATTAGAACATTGCATTATATAAAAAGCAGGTTTGAAAGTACCTGGAACGGCATACCGGATACAGTCATTACTATTTTATGTGGATCAGCGTTCCAGTAATTGAGACAACCCTTTTATTTGGAACAGGGTTCCATGTACTCTTATGTGGAACGACGATCCACAAATTATTTAGTAAAAATAAGTGGGGAACTGTTCCATCTATTTTTGAAAGTATGTGGAACGCAGTTCCAATTATATTGCTGGAACTTTTTTGCAAAAAGTTCCAGCTACTAAGTGGATCTTATGTGGATCCAGATTAAGAGTGTACCTGGAAGCCCTTCACAGGAGCAGAGCTCTCCCAGCCTACCACCAGCAGCGGAAGCTTCTAGGTATTCTCGACGTGAAAGAAGAGCCCTTCAGCGTTACCCGGACTACATTCCGTAAAGGGGAAGTGGTGTTGTGTATTCACCAGAGAATACGGTAGGCAACCATGAGCTCCCGCAGCGCCGCCCTCGAAGTGAGCGGACAGTACGGACCGACGCGTCCTCTCGATCCTCTTCTGGTTCTGGCTGCGCTTGTACCCAGCCAGTCGGCTGGTAATAAACTACAGTTATGCATACATAACACACACACACACACACACATATATATATACATATATATATACATATATATATATATATATATATATATATATATATATATATATATATATATTGTGAGCGCGGCAAGCGAATGGCTCTTCCTTCTCTTTACATATCATCAACAGTGGGTTCCAGCTCGAGGTCGGCCGAATAAAGCGGTTCCTCATATATATATATATATATATATATATATATATATATATATATATATATATATATATATATATATAGGCGGGCGAAAGGCGACGTGTAGCGGGGTGCGTCTCGATGTGCTATGCTGTGGGACGACGAAGCTTGATGGCGTGGGTGCGACTGCGAGCGAAGTCAACCCGCATCGGAGACGCGATGCTCCCGTGCAGGGACGTTCTGCCTGCCTAGCGGGCAGCTTGCGCTCGAGACGCGACGCTCCGCGCAACCATGACCATTAGTTAGCCAGGCCATGGACATTGCTATGCTGAACAGCTGGCCGTGGAGATGCCTCGGCGTGGCCCACGATGCCCTCGGCGAGAAAGAGAACAGCAAGGCAGGCGACGCTCCCAGATGCAGTACTCGTGCTGGCAACGCCGCACCAGCTTGTGGTTGGGGGGGCAGCAGCACGGACGGCCGCGTTCCCTGGCTGTAACCTGGATCACCGGCGTCCGATGGTTCGGCCCACTGTCTTGCGTCTGCCACTGCTTCGGCCCGTCCCCAGCCAGGAAGCTTTCCGCAGCGTGATCTTCACACATGGCCCAATCGTGGCACACCACCTCTTTCGAACACCACCAGTCATCAGCTGATTGGCTGGCCTCTGGCCTCATACGCAAAGTTGGCTCTCAATCAGGTGCGCCCGGCCCCTTACCTTCGTCGTCGTCTACATAGTTTTCTTCCATTCATCACAACTACCCTCATTTCTCGAATGGACGTCGCCAAGAGCATATTGTCTTTACAAATAGACAATAAACTTCAAAAGCTTTTTTCTCCACTAATACAAAAATACTTCGATTAATCTTTGTGTGAAGAATGTTCCTACCATTCTCAATCTTATGCGCTTTTCCGCTGATTTTCTTCTGCCGAACTCAGGGAAAACAAGAACATCATGAAATAGTAAGTAGTACTGAGAGTTTGAAAGAAGCAAATTATACATTCTGTCAATCAGCGTTTTTTCCAGAAAATTCTCAAAAACGCTAAATTTCATTCCAATTCGCCAACGCGCTAAGGAGTGTGACATATAAAGCTAGCATAAGGAACTGTCCTGTAATAAAAGCACGGTGCTGGAAAAATCCAAAAATGAAAGTATTGAAAGAATGTGCGAAATGGTCGATTTATTGGGAATTTTGTTTCCGTACCTGATTTTGCACAACTTCGTAAATTTCAAATGCTGCCCACGTGGAAATAAATTTTTGCTCCTCAAAATATTTTGGGAAAATACTGTAGAACTAATACATATATGTATATAAGTTTCTCAGAATTTTTTATAGAAATTGATTTTTGGCAAGCGCCAGGGTTGGGACAGTTGGCGTACAATGACCTTATACGTATTCTACATCAACTGAGAATACATGCTGCAGGAACAAAGCTGCTTGAAACGATACAATTGTAACTTCGCGCACTGCAGCGCACGCTTTTCGTAAAGGTTTGAGCTGCTAGCCTTACTGCCATTACACTGCAATATGTTGCTATCGCATTCATTACATAACCCTTGCGGCTAAACTAAGACTTCATTATGACGTTTGCTCTAAGCACTCACCGCATTATTGCCCTGGGCCCAGACCGTTTCTTTTTCTAAATACAAAATAAACTAATAAGCCTGATGCAACCTGCCGGCTTGCGAAAAGTATTACAGAATCGGACGAAAATGCAAGACGGCGATCTGGAAGTGGGTGTCAGTATGGGGGGCATCCAGGTCAATCACTTTAATGCTGGGCAATTAGCATTACACATCTTAGCGAATTGTATTTCTTAACGGCCAACACAACCGCAGCAAACTATATGGAGACACATTTCGCTTTTGTGATAAGAACGGTTCCTATGATAGAGTAATCAACAATACTTTTTCTCCTTATGCGTGATAGCTGCGACGGATACTGGCGCCAGCGGAGCACAGCGTCGCCCCCATAATCGGCAATTGTTGTGGGTTCATAAAAACTTACGCTGTACAAGGCAAGTAAATGGTCATACTTAAAATTCAGAAGTGGCTGCCCGAATGCAATTTGTCACACCAATTTATTTGATTTCACGCATCCAAGGGCAACAGATATTTTAATTTTTGACAGTAATTAAAATACAAAGCATAATTGTTTCTCCTTTTTAGCAAAATAATTCATGAACTCATCCAAGCATTCCTCATCCGGGTGGCCGACGCTGGAATTCTTCACCCGTAATTCGTAATGAATTTCGCGCTGGTTGTGGGAGAAATAAACTGTAAATACAAAAAGAACAGTTTTACAAATGTGAACGTATTGACAACTCTCAGTGGAGGGTAAAGTTGCAACGGCCTCCATGGTTTACTCATGTCACCGGTTTCCGGAACATGGGAGCTTTTTCCGCGATCCGGTCTTTTGCTAAATTGCCAAAAACTTGCGCTCAGTGAATTCAAGTTTATGCAGCAGAAGATTTGTTAAAAACCCGTTTCACAATAAACCACCAAATCATCCTGAATATTTTTAGCCCAGTTATTCTTACGCATCAACTGCCACTTGCCATAAGTCCCTGCCTGTGATATCAATTCCTTGCTTCCATAGGCTCCTTCATAAGGCTTCTTCCTCAAGTCAAGTTAACAATGAAAAATTGAGCTTTTCATACGTTGCATTATTAACTTTCCTTCTGACTCACCCTTTTGTTCGGTAAACGAAAATTTCTATATCCTCATACTTGCTTTGCTGCGGCAAAATTTACATAGTTTTTCACTAGTCATAAAAGCGTACTTTTCAATCCATATTCCTACTGCTGACACCACTAATATGTAGCGTTCCTAGATTGATCACACCAGTGGCAGAAATTTATCAGCAACATTAACCTTGACATTGACATGTAATACGGTCGGCCGTCGGCTGTTTATCGTTTTGTTTCAGTTTCAGTCAACCAGTTCATTTTAAGTTGTATTACGTAATTGAGCCACGTCAAGATTACAGTGTGAAGAATGCGTAACAAAAAATTCGGTAGATCCTACGCATTTTGGGAATTGTGTTCACGCAAACCAGGCAGCGAGTTCTCCCCGCTGAAATTTTGGCTTTTAGACAATCGTTACAAAGTGGATACACGTGTTTTTGGAAGTGTAGTAGCTGTGTACATATCATGGGCTTAGCAGGCTCGCCGACTACACTGGCATTTGATGGGTACGTTATAATCGAACGCAACGTCAGCACTCACGTCAGTGCACAGATGTCAGTACTATCGAAATGAAGTGCACTTTATTGTGCGATTATGTGAACATCATACGTAACTTTCCTTAATATATTTTTACGAGGTCGGGCAACCCTTGAACATAGCTTGCTGAATCATAGGGATACAATTGCGATGTTTATTAGATTGCAATAAAAGCGGACCTAACACTGAAAGCGCAAATGACGTTAACCCGAAATGGCACGTGTATCATAGGTGTACATATATAAGATTTCTAACTCGAAAGCCTTAGATGCCCCGTCGAACGGTAAACTTCACTGTGCGCAGCTACCGCCCCGTGGCGTCGGGAATGAGTGATGCAAAAAATGATCACGCAATGACGTCACAATAGACGTCATTGTGACGCCACCAGTTCTGTGGTGACGTGACGCCACACGCATAGAGTTAATATAGTGACTCTAGATGAAAAGCTCCCCATAGGGCCCATGCATTAAAACCTATAACCATACGGGAGCCGCCATGATGGAACGGTACTCAATCGAACTCGCCACTGCATGCTGCAATAGCCCCAGGCATTTTTTCTTGTTTCATGGCTCTCTATTGCATCGCAGTAACAGACTGTCACATTAGGTCGAGTTTTTATCTCGTGGCAACAAAAAACACGTACGAGGAGACACTGTATACCTCTCACCCGACGCACAAGCAAGCCGGCGCAATCGGCCGCACGCTGCGCGGCAACGCTCAGAAATGTTGACACGATACAAGGATGGTGGCGCCATCTAGTAAACAAACCTGGAAACGCTCCTTTCCGCGTGCAGTAAATTGCATAAATGGTTGTTGTATCTTTCCTAAAAGTAGTTGATATGAACATCAAACAATTTTCGTTCGTTTATAATACGTAAACACGCTCGTTTACTATTTTTATTGCCAGAATTTGAGTGTTTTCAAAAGCCATATTTAGCGCTTCTGTAAATTACTGTAATGACAACAGTGACAACGTTCCAAGATGTCGCTGCTCGCGTGGTTATAGTACAGTGTACTAGAAGGGGGCAGTGGAGCGAACGAAGCGGCTGCGCCGCATCTCGGCTGATTCTCCGGCGGGCGACAGTAGCGGCGGCGCTGCTGAAGCTGTCGAGAGCGTCTGCATTTGGCGCGCTCGCGTCGTAGCCTACGAAAACGTGTAATTGCTCGCTTTTAGCGCATTTAATGCATTGCTGAACCTTTATTGGTGTATGCACACCTGCTACGCACCGTGGTGCACGAGTGAATATGCAGGCGTGCCAATATTGCGCCGAGCCATTCCCTGTTTCAGGAGCGTGGCGACCTAACAAAAAAAGATGTACAATCGGGATTCGCACGGATCCGCCTAGCTGCTCATTCCGTGTTGTGGGGTTTGCAAGCAGCGCTTTGAGCCGCGCTACATCATAAGTGGCTACGGGCGCATTACAAAGAGTGAAGAAGTATCAAACCCGCGAGGAAAGCGTACGCTCGTTCTGTCGGCAGTCTTTACGATATCCAGAGCATTGATCCTCATATGAGTCCACATGCGATCGATTGTTTCATTAAAAACCTGAGTAGAAATAACTTTATCACAACATTTATATCGGGGACAATTCAGTTTTATTGCGCCGGTTTTGCGCAGAATCATTATGCTGAAAGGCTTGCCTTGTTTTAACCGCGTGCTTTCGCGATTACTGTGCACCTCCTATGCAAGCTTCGAGTGCTTAAAATACCCGGAGGCCGAGCTAGGAAGCGGAGCCGAAGGCGCGCGTTTACTTCCGAGGCACAAACTCTACGCATAAGCGGTTATCTAAAGCATATTAAAAAGCGCAGTTGTATATATAGCCCGTTTGTTATTCTGCCTAAATTCACTAAAACCAGTAGTCCTTTTCTATGGACAGCTTATATTGCGCTGCTTTCCAAATCTTCTATTGGCGTAATGCCATTGCAAGCCAGCTAACACATGTTTATGGCAAGGTTCGTCGTCTATTAATTCAAAGTAATCTACCAACTATAGCCCAGCAACGAGTTCGGCTCAATTACACCGAGACTGTGGATCTTCACCGCGGCAATCAGCCCGTTTTCATTTTTTTTTACATTTTGCATACATTCCAGCAGTCACTTCGGCTACAATAACTAATTTGCAGCATCTCTCAAGGGTATTTATAGAGCAAGCATTCATTAAAAGTTTACGTATAAATAAGACCATTTTTATGACGCAGTGTAACTAAAGTGGGCTAACCTCCCAATAATTATGATTGTTAAAATCTCCAAAGCCAAGTTTTCTTTAATTAACGCGTTACCGGCTGTTTTAGAACACACGCTTCTGCCGATGGTCACAGCACAAAAGTAATTTGAAGCACATCTAAATTCAGGTAACGTGTGTAATAATGCCGAGACTATAAAGCCTCACTGTGCCGATCAGGGTTTTTTTTTTTTCTGATAAATTTCATACCTTAGTAACCATCTTAACCTCAAGAAAATAAATAATTTTCGATCTCTCACATGGGCTTTTATGGAGCTGAAATTCAGTACTTTGGCGTGTCATCCCTCAAGGGTTATGACAGCTAGTGATAAACATGAATGATGGGCAGGCGCGAAGAAAGCTGCATCAAAAAAGCGCGCCGGGGGAGCCGAAGCGCATAGCAGTTCTTGCGCGCCGCGCGCTGCGCTTTCAGTAGTAAACGACGGCAGCGCCGCCGCTACGGTCGACGCGGAAGGCATCAGGCGGCGAGGCGCGTTCACACCACTCAACAGTTCTAGTACACTCTAGTTATAGTAGAGTGCCTCGATGCGCGCGCCCCCCGCTTAGAGTGTGGCCATTCTTTGAAAGGGTCGACGCCGCCTCGCCTCGCGCGTCCGCCACGTTTTAGCCCACGCCGCGCTCTTTTTAAGCGTGCACGCGGTGCCTGCCGCCTTGTCGCCCGTCTGATTCGTCGCGAGTCCCGCAAGATGACTGGATTTTGCGTGCCACAGTGCACGAACCATTCTAGGAATGGATGGAAGATATTTTCTTTCTCAAGGGATCCTAAAAGAAGACTTTTATGGACAGTGAGAAGAAAGCGTGACAAGTGGCAGCCGGCGAGTGCCTCTCGTCTATGCAGCGTGAATATTGCAAGCACGTCGCGTACTTTTGGGATGATTTTTAAAACGGTGTGTATTTTACTAGCAACGCCATTACAAGTTATGTGCGTGGTTTTGACTGCGTGTTGGTGCCTCGAACGTTGAGAACCGTTCTCATAAATTTGGCGTTGTTTTCGGGGTGTGGTTGGAAATCATACTTTCGCTGTCACGGGGATCTCCTTCTTCTTCTTCTTCTTCTTTTTTTTCATGCATGAACGTGTGATTATGAATTTTGTCGCGTCTGTAATGAACTGCAACTATTCACTCCGAGTTGTGTTTTCTTGCGGAACAAGAACGACAAATAGAAAAAAAAATGTTTTTTTTTTCGTTATCCGGTGGAATAATTTTCCAGAATTACCTCCCTGAAGGAACGCGTTTTGTGTACCATCACGGTCATTAATTTCAACGTGGAATTGGCGGCGCTGAAAAAACTGGCTGCAGATCCACGAAGTGAATGCTGATGACGGAGCGAAGCTAGGTCCTAAGCTCCATATTGTCTACGTTGAAGTCGCCGACTAGTATAAAGGACGGACAGATATGGGCAGACGCACGCACAGATGGACGGATGGACGGATCCACGGACGTACGGAGGGATGGACGCACGGATAGATACACGGATGTACCAGCGGATGAACGCACGCACGGACGGACAGATGGACGGACGGGGGGGACGGACAGATGCCCGGACGAATGGACGGATATATGCACGGACGGATGGACAGGGTACGGTCTATTTTTAAATCATATGCGCGCTATGAACGCTCTTTTGTACGGTATATCTAACAGCTGTGTTTCGGTCCGACGGTGACCTCGGAACCTGCGCACGAATTCTATTCGCTTTAAGATTTAGCTAAAGAGCGAGTAATTTAAACCTTAGGGTTCTCACGTCAGCAAAACTGCTGATGCATGTTGGGAAATGCTGTGTGTATGCGGTGTAAATATAAATAAATAAATAAATAAATAAATAAATAAACGAACATATACACCCGCAAAGTATAAAAGTGAATAGTGATGCCTCCAGCTCTCAGTAATCCAAAGCAGCTGTGCACCACTCAGCCGCAGCCAGCGGCCGCGCCGGCGGTGAGGGTCATTACGTCCTGCAACGCCTTTAGGCGCAAAACATTCGATTACTTGCTGTGATACGTGCCTACAAACCTATAACTAGCAACATCCGTGAATGATTATGCGTTTGCGAAGGCAAGTCCAGCCCAAAGTGTCTTTATGCGTGAGCAAAAGGCTGCGAATACGCGCGCTGGCAGTGCGCGCATTGACGATTGTGATCAGTAATGGCGACCGCTGTAGCAGACGACGCGCTTGTCTCCACCCTGAACGGAGCGGAGGCGAACGAGCGCATCGAGGCACTCTAGGTTATAGCTTTAGCGGCCCAGCTTTTTCCTCTAGAGTCGGTTATATTAACTCTATGGCCACATGATGCCATTGTAGCGCGCTCCTTTGGGCGGCGAACAAAACCGGAGATCGCACTACCTCAAGAAAAGAGAATGAAGACGGTGCTTGGCAGCAACACGTAAAGCCAGGGCTCGTGCTCGCGACTCCTTTAAACATGGACTGCGAAGAAAATTCGGCAGATGCCACATACCATGGGAATCGATGTCATGCGAGGCATGCGGGGGAAGGTGACTGCGGTGTAATTTTTTTTGTTGAGCGAAACGTTACGAAATGACGCTAAATATATGTACAAATGTTATTCGTGCAGACATTTATGTTGAACAGTCGCCTATGTTTTACATAAGAAGTTGTTAACGGCTGCGTAACGATGCCAAGAGCAACGTGGGTATTACGAACATCATAACCGGTAAGCTGAAATGTAGCGCTTGTAATTGCGAGAATGGTAGCCCTGGATAGCGCTACGTAGACCACCTTCAGTGGATGGTGCTTAACGACAATTGACGCTAACCTGATGTCACGCCGCTATCACTACAGTATGTATGCAATGTTATAAAATAAATGGGCAGCACCAGACCACAATTGACGACACCTGCATGAGGTCTTCTTCCAAAGCAATTCCGAGACGTGGCGTGGCTCTGTGGTTGAAAACTTGATTGCCATACAGAATGGTTGGGTTGGATTCCTGCTGGGGCCCCGATATTTATTCTTGGCATTCTTCGGGTCAACCCTGCCGATGTCGGTTTTTCTGAAGGTTCTCATATTTAAGTTACCGATGCCTGTTCTCGCTGTTCCATGGTAGATATAAACTGTGAAATGCTTGTGGCCCACACCCGAATACCGCGGCCAGTGATATACGGGTATTTACCACACGTGTCTGGAGGAAAATGCTTGACGTTGTACGCGGCGGGATTCGCACATTATTCATGTCATGACCATACAGTCATAATCGTAAAGCCCTCTTTGCCTCCCATACTAATTTTGGTCTACGCCAAGCTTATAACGTGATCACGAGAGCACCCAGACGTAGGCGGCTGGATAGATAGATAGAAAGATACGTAGATAGAAGCGCTAAAATTGTCTGCAGTACGCAAAGAATTCCTCCGCATGTAAAAGATGGCTTTCGCTTGCGAGTCGTCTTAGGTGAAAGCACAAGAGACAGTGTGAGTTTTTGGTTTCTTATTAAATCGGATAAACAACAATGCGGGCACAAGTGACGTTGCGCCGACACTACGCCTGCACAAATTCTTTTTCCAAAGCAGTTTCAAAGGCTGGTGTGGGCCAATGCTACCCATGTCCCCTTTTCTTGATCTCGCTGTTTCTGGGTAGACATAAATCGTCAATAACCTGTGGCGCATACCCGCATTCCATGGACTGTGGTACTGGGGCATGTGTCAGACGTGTCTGGAGGAAAGGGTTGGACGGCGTACGCGACAGGACTGTCACGTTATTGAAGTTGTGACCAGACAGTCATATCCGTCAAGCCATGTTACCCTGCCATCCAGGTTTTGGTCTAGAGCAAGTTAAGAAAGCGATCACGAGAGCACCCAGACGTACGTGGATAGATAGATAGATAGATAGATAGATAGATAGATAGATAGATAGATAGATAGATAGATATATAGATAGATAGATAGATAGACAGACAGACAGACAGACAGACAGACAGACAGACAGACATGCTCATTATGCTGTTGGTTCGCTAAGATATGCTTCAGTTTTTAAAAGCAAATACATTTCTTTACTTACAGCTAGCTGAACTGAATACGAAATCGTACATAACTGTCCCGCAAAGATCATAATGTCTATTGCATTTCATGTACGACTTTTCTTCTTTTTTTTGTTTTTAGAAAGCAAGTTATTGATCACAAGAATGAATTGCAGCCAATGCTTCAATTAAGGTGAATACTTCAGCGCAAACCAAGACGGACCATAAAAAATAGAAGAGACAAGCTCTTGTGCTTGTCTCTTCTGCAAAGCGTCAGTGCTCTTTGTGGTCCGTCTTGGTTTGCGCTGAAGTATTCACCTTAAATGCTATGTACCAACTGCATCCAACAGAAGTTTTATTGACGCTGCAAATAGACATGTGCGCCGGTCCCAGAATCGCCGGCGGCGGCGCGCCGGTGTTAGCACCTCCGGCGCGGGGTTCATCGGATCGGCGGCGGCGTGGCGCGAAGGGGGGGGGGATAGGTTCAGGATTCAAGAGTTGGTGGGGAGAGAAATTGGTCCCTTCAATTTAAAAAAAAACAAACAAACAAAGAATCTGTTTCCTCGAAAGGGCGAAGCAGTGAATGCGATCACAACATGTAAGAGAGAGAGAGATGTTTATTCACAGAAAGGCAGATAGGTCGGCCTGAGCGATAGCATGCTCTATCGTGCTACTCTACGCCGGGGGAGGGAAAAGGGAAAGAAAAAGAGTAATGGATGACGATGGTGAGTTAGAGAGGTGAGCATATACAGTCCTGTTAAATTGAGAAAATGTTATAGCCGTGCATCTAATCCAGTTGCATTTAAGAAGGCTATGACCGCTCTTACTACCACAGTTGCACTGTTGGTGTCAGGCCAAGGGCCCAACACAGTCTCATCAGTTAATGACCTATTGCGAAATCATTCAGTAGAAGAAATCAGTGTCTGTCGTTCACGTGCGTGTGCCGGGCAGCCACAAAATATGTGCTCAAGTGTTTCTGGCACTTGACAGTGCTCACAATTGCGACCATTGTCACCGCAGCCGATGATATGTGCGTAATCTCTTGTGTAGGCCACACCAAGACGAATCCGGTGAATCACACTTGCTATGTGTCGCTTAAATTTAGGAGGCATGCGGAACCTCATTTCCGGGTCCCATTTGTGTAATCGCTGGTGTCGTCGCTCCGGTTTGGTATAGTGCTCAAATGTGAAGTTACGCATTGCGCAGCGAAGCAGGGCGTTCGTGTCGGGTCGTGAAAATGCAATGCGCACTTCAGGGGCACTGTTGAGGGCGCTTTTAACTTCAGCGTCTGCCTCTTCCTTTCCCATCACGCTGCACTGCGCAGGAATTCACTGGAAGGTGACAATGTGGCCATTTGATGAAGCAACGTGAAGAAGTTCTGCAATTTATATAGCCAAACTATAGTATGGACCTTGCCTCATTATGCAATCAATGGTTTGCAAAGCGGGTTTGGAATCGCAAAAAATCGTCCATACTCGAGGTCGCTCTCCGGAAATAAATCTTATTGCCTCCCGGATAGCAACAAGCTCGGTGGCAGTTGATGTGGTTTTGTGGTCTACCTTGAACCGTCGAGCGATATCCATTTGTGGGATGACAAAGGCTGCAGCGGAGGTGTGTAGCGTGGTAGAACCATCGGTGTACACGTGCAGAGAATCGCCGTACGTTGTATAAATTATAAATGTGATCTAGGGTCAGTTTCCTGAGGCCAATTGAAGAAACGAGGGACTTCTTTGTAATCCCAGGAATCGTAAGACTAACAGGTGGTTTTGGAAGGGACCCATGGAGGCACTCCAGGAACACTCGGGGGAGAAAACCTTGATGGTAGAATATTCTCATGTCGTGATATCGCTCTTGAAAAGCTGCAGTCTGGGTGGGTGGCTAGAAGTGCTGATAGCGGGTGCTGCCTGTGTCGTCTCAACAATCGAAGATGTACTCTAAGCGGCTCGCAGAGCATGTATACTCCGATGGGACAAGCCCGAGCCCCCGCGATGGTTCCATCCGTTGATGTGCAGCGCGGTAGACCCAAGCATTTCGGCAATCCTTGAGCTTGAACGCTCTCTAGCGTATTCACATAGCTAGGTCTCATTTGAGAGCACCGGCATGCTGTATCGTATGTATCCCACAAATAGAACATTGTACAATTGAAGTAGTGAAGATTCTGATGGGCCCCATCTTGCTCCTGCCACATTGCGAAGAACGAGAACAAAGTTCCTCACTTTTGATTTAAGTACAGCGACGTGTCTAGACCGCGATAGATCTCTGTCTATGATAACACCAAGAAACTTGTGGTGCGTTACAGCAGGTATCGCTGTTCCATTAATAAATATCGGGTATCTAGACATATGCTTGTGCGTGAATGCAAGCAACGCACATTTGTCAATTGAAAGAGTGAGACCCTGACGTCGTAGATAGTTGACTGTGATCGTAACTGCACGTTGTAGTCGACCACGCAGTTGCGGATGAGTAGCTCCGGATGCCCATATGCATATGTCATCCGCATATGCGCTGATCTTTACCGTGCTGCGAAGTTCTGCTGCTAGTCCACTCATCGTAACGTTGAATTGAATCGGGCTAAGTACTCCCCCTTGAGGAACACCACGGTGAATAGTATATCGATCGGTGTCTCCGTCGCTTGTCGTCGTGTAAATGGTACGGCCACTAATATAACGAACGATCCAGGCGTACAGTCGTCCAGCGATGTCTAAATCTTATAGTGCGTCAAGTACTGCATAATGCGGCACATTATCGTAGGTGCCCTTAATGTCAAGGAAGACGGCCGCCACTAGTCTGCGTCGGCTTCTTTCCTCTTCAACGCTGGTGATCAAGTCAACCACACCGTCAATGGCCGACCGGCCTCTTCTGAAGCCATTCATAAATGCACGAAAGGAGTTATTGCACTCTAGAATCTACTCTAATCTTGACAGTACCATCCGCTTTCCATCACTTTCCCGTAGCAGCTGGCTAAGGCAATTGGCCTGTAGGAGGAAAGTGCATAAGGACATTTCCCTGGTTTAAGGAACGCAATAATGCGACTGCATTTCCAATAGGTGGGACTTTTCCCTGACTCCCACGAGGTGTTATAGTGAGACAACAGGGTATGTCGCGCTTCTGTACAAAGATGGCGGAGCGCAGCATACGTGATTCCGTCAGGTCCTGGTACCGATGAGTGTCGGGAGGCAGAAATCGCAGCGTCAAGCTTATGCATTGTAAAACATACATCAAGGCGCTCATCAGACAGTGGGGGCGCAATGGTGGTGGCAGTGAGGCTCATTGGTGGTAAGAGCATCAGTGGTGGCCGCGATGAGGCCTACAGTAGTCACTGGCTACCATAGGCGTGCGCAGAGCTTCTTTTTCAGGGGAAGGGGGGGGGGGGGGGGGGCAAAGGTTCGTCGCATCGCCCCCCTGCCTATTATGTCAATGCATGGGGCTGACTTTCCGCCCCCCCCCCCCCGAATCGCAGTGCCTCCGTTCCCTATTATGTCAATGCACGGGATTGAATTTGTGCGCCCCCTCGTAGGTGACCTAGGTGGGCGGCCGCCCTCTCTGCCCCCCCCTCGTGCGCACGCCTATGCTGGCTACCTCAACTTCTCTTCGACCTTGATGTAGAGCCACAGCTTGAAATGGTTGACATTGTTGAGGAGTTGTCTGCAGACTTCGTACCACCCGCCAGATCTTAGATAGACGTTGCCTAGGGTTCAGAGATCCGCAGAATTTCCTACACCACTGCCTGTCAATCTTGTAAAAATGTCGAAGAACATGTTGTTGAGCTCGGCGAAGGCGGTGGAAAGGTCTGCAGGTGTCTTCGTTTTTTCTGTGTCGTTGTGCTGCGTGGCGACGGATTGCAACATGTCATTTTATAACGAACTAAGGCTAGCAGTATTAATGAGAACTAACAAACAATGATGCCAAGGATAGTATGGGGGATGTTATTAGAAGTAATTTAATGTAAATGTGAAGAAATAAAAGTGGATGAAAAGTTAACTTGCCGCCGGCAGGGGCTTGCCTGCCGCCGACAGGCTAGCAGCTAACTGTTGTTCATCCGATCTCGCGAAACTGCAAAACGTTGATGTATGGGAATACGGCCGCTCCCGGGAAAGAAGCGCTTTTCGTGCAGTTTGTCGTATCAGTGGTCACAGCACGAAGCGGGGATTTTCTAGCGCGTATAGAAGGGTACACAAGCCGTTTGCTTATGCCTGCCGAGATAGTGCGTGCGCCAGCGCTCGCGACCACGCCCCTTATAGTCAAATGTTCACAGTTACAGCTCCAGCCGCGCAGCCCCATCTACTCCGGCGTTGCTTCATACTCCTTCGTATAGCGAAATACCGACAGGGCGCTTCGTTTCTGGCTGAGGATCAATCGACGGCAGGATTCGCACGCGGGTGATGTTATTGCAAGCGCCCTCCGTGCGACGGAAATGTTATTGCAAGCGCCCTCCGTGCTGCTTGGCGGACCATGGACGACGAGGAGCGCCGGGTGCGGAAGGCCGCTGCGGCTCGTGCTCGTCGGCAGGATCCCGAGGTGCGAGCTGAGAGGCCGCCGCGAGCGAGCGCGGCGCCAGGCGGATCTCACAGACACTATCGCTTTGATTACTGCTGGGCGAAACCGCTGAAGATTTCACGGTGTAACCATGATTGCTTCACGAGCTTCGCCCCATCTCTTCATCATTCACCCCGTGGATAATCTGTGATTTTTTTCTATCTAAGCTCAGTGTAGTTGGTTCAAGACTCCACGAATATGCTATCCAGCGAGTTGTGTCGTCGCCCCTTACGGCTGGAGGACACCGCAGCACTTAGTTCAGGCAATACTATTAAGACATCTGGACGAAAGAAAGATACAACTTCCGGAGAGCTATTCTCGATGTGTCTATCCAAATGGGATGTCCACAGTCCATTTCGGCACAGCGCATTCAGTTACTCGAAAAGGGGTGAGCTGTGATGTTTGCTCTGGACCACGTCGATGCACCGAACCCGCCAGCACATTCCCAGCGTAAGAAGACGACGAAATTTACAAAAATGGGAGCTTGTCAAGTCTGAACTTGCATATGAACGTGTACAAGATGTTTGAGAATTATGCGGGGAATGCGTACCGACCTTTACAGATGCATTACACAAGTGGCCGCATTAAACCTAATTCGATCACTTACGCGATCAGAATGTGTACACGAATACCGAGATGTACGCCGAAAAGCGGATGTCTGGGCGCTGCGTTCATTGCTTTGAAGCGCATTTCGTCTCTCTCATAGTGTCGAGAGTTGTGGAAAGTTAGCTTCGTGACATCAAAATGGCGTTGCGGAAGAAGAACTGGAAATATGGGGCTCCCGGTCATCGAACTCCAGCCCATCAGCTGCGGCCAAGATGAACATTTCACTAGGGGGGACACACCGAGAATAACTCCCCAGCCATAAAAAAAATCACGCCATATCCACGAATTGAATGATCAGTGGGCGAAGCTCGATCATTTTCATCCATGGCAGAAAGAGAATATGTGGTCTGGAACGCGCTTATACTTCATGGTCATCAGCGTCATCGTCATCTTTATCACGTGTAGTGGGTACATTCCACTATACTGGAACGCGCTTATACTTCATCGTTTTCCCGTGTAGTGGGTACATTCCGCTATACTGCGTCATCGTCATCTTTATCACGTGTAGTGGGTATATTCCACAATACTGGAACGCGCTTATACTTCATCGTTTTCCCGTGTAGTGGGTACATTCCGCTATACTGCGTCATCGTCATCTTTATCACGTGGAGTGGGTACATTCCACTACACGTGACTACCTACCTACCTACCTACTACTACTACTACTACTACTACTACAGAGGAGGGACAGACCCACACCCTAAGGAGCTTCGCCCCTAAAATGAAACATGAGCATGCTGGGAACTGTGACCAGAACATGGAGCATGAATGAGGAGCGGCGTCAGAGGAGGTTGGTTTCCGGAAGCCAGACCCGCGCGTTTGTGAATTTTCGTTTTTTTCCCCCCATGAGCTCACCAAGGAAAAGTAAAAGAAACAAGAGCATGGTTGGAATTGTAACAGGAGCCTCCGAGGAAGTAGGGGGCTTCAGAGGAAGTTGGCTCGTAGATGCGAGGCGCGCTTTCTTCTATTCCCCCCCCTCCCCCCTCTGTGGTTGAAGCACATTCCGTTCCTCTAATTTGAGTCGAGAGTAGTGACAACTTTGTGACGTCAAAATGACGTTGAAGATAAAGCCAGAACCGGAAAAAAGAGGGCGCGCTGCTGGCCGAGCTCCCGCCATTCAGCGGCGGCTGAAGAGTAGAGTCCATTACATGGACACATAGAGAGCTTCCCCGGTGAAGTGATGTATTAAGGCGAAAGCCTTTAATGTCTTATGCTCACGTCCGTCCGTGCCTGTCCGTCCGTGTCCGTCCGTCCGTGTCCTTCCGTCCCTTCGTCCGTGTGCGTCCGTCCGTGTGTCCCTCTGTCCGTCCGTCCGTTCATCCGTGTGTATTCGTCCGTTCGTGTCCGTCCGTCCGTCCGTCGTCTCCATCCGTTTGTCCGTCCGTCCGTGTCCGTCCGTTCGTCCGTGTGTCCGTCCATCCGTTCGTCCGTCCGTGTCCATCCGTCCATCCGACAAAAAAAAAAAGACATGGCATAGTCAGTCTAATAGCCATAAGCTTTTCGCCGCACACACTTTGGAATGTACAAAGTGTCCTTCATTGTTTTTGAGCCCAGATTCTCCGTTAAGGTTAAAATAAATTACGAACGGCGGCGAGCCGCAATTATGGAGCGGCGGCGGCGGCGCCGTGGTCACTCTAGGAATTTCGGCGGCGGCGCGAACGGCGTGAGCAAAAAACAGGCGGCGGCGGCGGCGTGGCGCGGCGGCGCACAGCTCTAGCTGCAAATCATTCGGCGAGCTATGAGGTAAAGACAAGAGTAGAATAAACAACAGGAGCAGTCCAATACAATGGTAAAACCAATTTAACCGAAACTTGAAGGGACCTTGAAACGGTTTTCACGATTTTGTACAAACACATTGCGCAGGTAGACCAAGTCCTAAGGGTCATTTGCAGACTGATTTAAGCTCTCTGCATAAACTGTGTAATTTATTACAACGATTTAAAGCTGCGAATCGCTGCAGATCACTGCGGCTCAGCCAAAAGCGTTTTCAACCGCCCATTCACAGTACAACATCTACTAGAAGCGACATGTTAGCACAGCGCGAGAAAGACGAGGACGTAGGGAGGACACAGCGCCCGTGTTTGGTCCTCCCTACGTCCTTGTCTTTCTCGCGCTGTGCATATATGCTTGATTCCAAAACACCAATTAGCCCAAGCTTCCGTTTTATCAGGTTACTGGAAGCGCGACGTCACCAAGGCTGCTTATCTCATTGGGTGTGGATTGCGCGTAAGTAAGATCGGCTGGTAGGCTGGCGGCACCTGTCGGAGCAGATATCAACCAGTCCGCGATCTTCGTCTCTGTTGCCAGACGGCATGTGCTGCCTGGTGCACTGGGCTATGGTCCCCGAGACTGCGCGCAACCTGTCGGCGTGAAATCTTGGAGGTCATGACTGGGCAAAAACTCAAATCATCAGTGCGCTCATGAGAGCTCTGCGATCGCCAGCGATTCCAGCGTGTTTCATGTGTTGATGTTTTCTCGGGGCGAGTGTAAGCGGGGAAAGAAGTGTTACAGCCATTCAATGCCGGAGCGTCGCAGAGCTTTTTTTCGGTATGGGTGGATGCTATAGGCGATTCGGACTCTTGGGTCATCTACGGTGGCTTGGGTTCAGGTCGCCACCTCGCGGTGTGTTAAGGCGTGGACGAATGTACGAAATTGCACTTCTACTGAAAATGCGCCGAATGCCACGGACGCGTAGCAACGGCGCGCTACAGGAGCTACTCACGGTGACCATCGTCATGATGCGTTATTTCACTTTACCACTTTTAGTAAAGCCCCCACCGACCAAAAGCACTGAGAGAGGAAAAGTGTGAGCTTTTAAAGGCGCGTTTGAAAAGCCTTCAGATCGTGTGACCGTGGCACAGTGGCTAGCGTGTCCTGCAGCTTTTTTTCGCAGACCGACCGGTCGTGGGTTAGACTCCCTTTGCCGGAACTTTTTTCTTCCCTATCTGATTGTGCCCACTTTTTTTTGACGTCATTTCCGTGACGTAAATAAGTCTCTGAAGTCTTGGTCAACTCCCGCATGGAGCACTTTCGTGTTGAAAAACGTCTTGGCTACTCTTCTGATATTTCTGGCTATTTTTTTACCCTCGATTTGAACCAAGCTATCAATATCTTTTGACATTGCAGCCGCTGGCGTTTGATTATGCGGTGTACAAATACGTTGTTTCAGGCGTAGCTCCAGCTCTCAAAATTCAGGTTCCCTAGCAAAAATTCTCATATGACACGTATGACACATATCCAATAATCTCGTATGATCATACGAGAACACATATGATTCATATGTGTTCATACGAGATTATTGGATACGAGGCATATGTGCCATATGAGAATTTTCGATAGGGTTGGCGCATGCATTACCTACAACAAAGGATTGTCGTATTAGTGGCTTGGATTTTGGGTAAAAGTCTTGCATGAAGAGCTCCGCAGTCGCATCGTAAACGCTACGCAGGAGAGGCTCGTACTGGACGTTGGTACTGCTCGCACTGGCTAGGCCTACGCTTCTGTACTGTCTCATATTACAGCTTCTATTGCCGAGGCTGTGTCTCAGGTTTTGATTATGATACTATAAAAAAAAAACCGACAGATCCCACGCACCGGGTGAATCAATGCGACGCAAAGCAACCAGCAAACAGTGGCGTACATGGAAGTCACTGCGCACATGACGGGCATGTCAATATTTTAGTGTTAACACCTATCATAGATGATCCTCATACAGTCGCGTGACGAGATACCTACTTTTGTGCCTATCAATCTATCGAAACGGCTGCGAGCTCACCACGAGCGTGACATGTAAGTCATGCCATGCATGATATGCAAGTCATTGTTTTCATATTAACACCTCTCATATATGTTCGTCATATAGTGACATTCCTCAACACCAGTTGTGTATATCAAGCGAGCAAAAGGACCGCAAGACCACTATGAGCGTAGCATGTATATCATGCATGACGTGCTTTTCAATATTTTGTGTTACTACTTGTTACGTATGTTGGTCCTACAGTCATGTCGCGCAATACCAATTTTGGTGTATACGTCCATTACGGTGGATCAGTGGCTACGGTGCTCGGCTGCTAACCCGAAGGTCGCGGGTTCGATCCCGGCCGCGGTGGTCGCATTGCGGTGGAGCCGAAATGGTACAGGCCCGTGTTCTGTGCGATGTCAGTGAACCTTGAAAAAACACCAGATGGTTAAAATTTCCGGAGCCCCCCCCACTACGACTTATCTCGATCATTTCGTAGTTTTGAAACGTAATATCTGGGTTAGTTACAATTTGGTGTATATCAAGCGAGCGAAACGACCTCGGGCTCAACAAAAGCGTGGCCTGTAAATCACTATGCAAGTAATTATTTTCTTAATGCCACCTGTCCCGCATGTTTGTCATCCAGTCACACCACGCGACACCAATCTTGGTGTACATCAATCGAGCGAAATGACCACGGGGTCACAATGAGTGTGGCACGTAAGTCAGCTAAAGTGACGCACGTAAGTCATGACGCACACGACATGTATGTAGTTATATTCATGTTACCACCTGTGATATAGGTTCATCATACAGTCACGTCGGGGATTACCGATTGCGGTGTATATCAATCAAGTGAAATGTCCACGAGCTCACCATGAGCGTGTCATGATATTCATATCATGCACGTCATTGTTTACATGTTACCTTTTGGCATATATGTTAGCCATACAGTTACCGCACACAACAACAAATTTGGCGCATATCAAGCGAGCGAAACGACCGCGAGCTTACCATGAGCCTGGTATGTGTATCATACGATGCATGATGCGGAAGTCAATATTTTCTTATTCTCACCTGTCAGAAATGTTTCATACAATCACGTCGCGCAACAACAATTTTGGTGTATTTCAAGTGAGCGAAATGGCCGCGAGCTCACCGTGAGCGGGGCGTGTAAATCATGCTATGCATGACATGCAAGTCATTATTATCTAATTGCCACCCGTCATATACGTTAGTCATACAGTCACGTCAGGCAACAGCGATTGTGGTGTATATCAAGCAGTCGAGACAACCGCGACTGCACCATGAGCGTCGCGTGTAAGACTTCGTGCATGAGATATGGATGACATGATTTTCATGTTACCACCTGGAATGAATGTTCACGTCATGGAATTCCAATTTCGTTGCATATCCATTAAATAAAGCAGCCGCGAGCGCCCCGAGACCATGACATGTATATCATCCCTTACATGACATGCTGTCAAGGTTTGCACCTGAAAACTTGTCAGTTATGTTGTTCATACACACTTGTCATGACACCCAAATTTTGTTATATGTCAAGTTAACGAAACGGCTTCAAGAGCGCCAAGGCCGGGGCAAGTAAATCATGCTGTTTATGACATGCATGTCATGTTTCCATGATAGGAGCTGTCACTTCTGTTTGTCATGGAGTCATGTCATGTCATGCCAGTTTACGTATACATCCCATTAACCAAACGGCCATGGAGAGCACAAAGTCGTAGGCGGCTTGACAGATACGCTGAATGTCGCCGATGTTCACTAAGAAATGCTTCGCATTTAAAAACTTTTGCTGGGAAGCCGCTCCATTCTCCAGTGCAAGAGCTCCTCTCCAAAGTCGAAGCAGGGATGATTGGTATCTTCAGATCAGATGAACCATATGATTAATCTCACACTGACTTCCTCCGCCAGTGCACTGAGTGACAAATAAAATAATTGAAGGCATTAATGGAGAACACAATAAAATCAGGCGAATATTACTATGCTAAAGACAAATATAATGCTCCACGGGCTGACGAAAGAGAAAGACTTCACGATCTGTAACCATCCCCTTGGAATATCCACAAAGGCATGTATAAAAAGCACAATTAGCGACAGGAAGGTGTAATCACAGCGAGGAAATTTTGAAAACTTTATGCGCACTTTCAAGCGACCTAATGTTGTGAAAGCTGATAAAACAGGGAAACAGGGGACATTCTCAATTTTCGCCAATGCTAAGTACGACATTCCTCCTCACCAGTACCACCTATGCTCTACTGCTCAGGTCGACTCCAATGACCGGCAGAGCCAGTCACGCGCCTGCTCTGTCTTCCTCTCCACACCACCTGCTCCGCTCACACACAGGTGCGCCTTGAACAGCGAAAGCATTTGTAAGATCAAAACAAGGGCCATTTTTGTCACCGTAGTTGACCGCCGCCTCCGCCGGTGTCCGTACCCGCTATCACTCGAAATAAGAAATAAAAGCGAAATAGTGAAAAGTGACCTCGCGAGTTATTTACTTATCACGTTATTAGCTAAGGATATATGACGCATGCGGAATGTTTACCAGACACCGAAAAGACCCCCGTCTTGTGTCTATCACAATGCTGCGTCTATATTGGAAAATATTCAGGATATGACTGGTGCGAACACCTCATAAACGTTAACACATACTTACTGTGATCATTGGCCCGTAACTTGATCTCGATTACAGCGCAGGTATTGTTACGTCCAAGAAAAACGATTTCTTCGTGGTCGAGTCTTTTGCCTAGGTTTTCAAAGAACGGCATTATAAACGTTCAGTACCACCACAACGAAATTAAAACACGTTTTATAGAGGAGTACATTTCTGAATAGAAATAGATCACGTAGATTCATGGTGCTTACGCAGAAAGTTTTCAGAATTTATATGTTTGCGTCAATAGTAAGCGGTCGCAAATCTTGTGCTGTCTGACGCAGCAAATGCGTCCTAAAGAATGGTTCGGTATGGTGTCAGGTGACGATATGCTAAAGCCCCGTATATATATATATATATATATATATATATATATATATATATATATATATATATATATATATATATATATATATATATATATATATATATATATATATCACTCCGACGAAGGCCTGCCCCGCAGCCGAAACTTCAGTCCTTTCCGCAAAAAGTTTTCCTACGTGCTTCATATATATGTTTTCAGCGTCTCTCTCTCTCTCTCTCTCTATATATATATATATATATATATATATATAGAGAGAGAGATTAAGCTTCGCCATAAGATACTTCACATCTAAAAAACCGGCAGATCCCACGCATTGTGGGAATCGATGTAATGCGAAGCAGCCAGCAAAGAGCAAATCATGCTGTAGACAACATGAATGTCATGACTTATAGGTTAGGACCTGTCATTTATGTTACCCATACAGTCACGTCACGCAATACCCATTTTGGTGTATATCAAGCCAGCGAACTTGACGCAAGCGCACCAAGAGTGTGGTATGTACATGCCGTTTTACATGACATGCATATCATGATATTCATGTTGCCACCTGTCATATATATTCTTCCTAGAGTCATGTCACGCAATACCCATTTTGGTGTATATCAAGCGAGCGAAACGGCCGCGAGCGCCCCGCGAGCGTGGCATGCAAGTCATGCTGGACATGACATGTCATGATTTTTATATTACTTGTCATTTATGTTTTTAATACAGTCACGTCATGCAATACCGAACTTGCTGTACATCAAACTAGCGAAACACCCGTGAGCGGACCATGAGTGTGGCATGTAATAATGTTCTACATGACATGTATTTCATGATTTTCATTTTCCGATCTGTCATTTAGGTTCGTCATACACACAAGTCACGCAATATAAAGTTTGGTGTATATCAAGCGAGCGAAACGGCTGCGAGCGCGCCATGAGCGTGCATGCAAGTCATGTTGCGCATGACATGATGACATGTCATGATTTCCGTATTACCGCCTGCCACTTATGTTCGTCATACAGTCACGTTACGCAATACCTAATTTGGTGTATATCAAGCCAGCGAAACGTCCGCGAGCGGTCCAGGAGCGTGGCATGCAAGTCTGTTGCACATGACATGTCGCGGTTTCCATATTACGACTTGTCATTTAGGCTCGTCATAGAGTCACGTCACCCAGTACCAAGTTCGGTGTATATCGAGCTAGTGAAACGGCCATCAGCGCACCAGGAGCGTGGCATGTAAATTATGTTGCGCATGGCATGCACGTCATGATTTTCATATTACCATCTGCGATTTATGCTGCTCATGCGGAAATGTCTCATCATACAATTTTTTTGCATATATCAAGTTAACTGAACGGCCGCAGGAGCACAACGACCATGGCATGTAAATCATACGGTTAATGACAAGTTATTCATGATTTTCATGATATGAACAGTGATTCATGTTGGTGGTACAGTCACGTTATGCCTACCAATTTCGGTGTAAATCCAATTAACGATACGATCTGAGAGCACAAAGTAACAGGCGGCGAGATAGATAGGTAGGTAGATAGATAGATACGCTTAAAGTAGCCGAAGTTCGCTAAGAACTGCTTCGCATTTAAAAAATCTTCCTCTCGAGTGGGACTCGTACCCACGAATTCTGTGCGTCAAGCAGGTGTTCAACCACGAAGCGACACCCGCACTCGATTTAGCTCCAGAAAAAAAGCAATATGAAGGTTATGTACTGCGCGGAGTGTCATTAATAAATGTCATTATTCATCGTGGGAGCGTAGAATTACACCAGGTGTCAATACAGATGAACTACAAAACGAGTGGTTGCTTTATAGGCCGACAAGGGCATCAGCAACGTGTGCAGCTGCGGAAGTGCACGTGTTGCCTTGCGGACACGCAGTGGATACCTTGCCAACTGGCAAAATGAAGGATTATGTCGTAGTGGGCACTTCGCAAATGTGCTTAATTGTACTAGGCATTCTAAGCCGGGTGCGCCATATCGTCGCGTCCTGCTGAACTAAATAAATGTTGTTTTCATTCAATCATTCATTCATTCTAGGATAGCACGGAAGGGCTAGTTTACAGGCGAACAAAGGTCCCTTTTCTTGTGGCATGGTTTTCGTGTCCACCGAGAAGCGAAACCCGGCTAACGATTGAGAAGGCGATGCGAACAAGGTCCGACTACGCTGTCGCGTTCCACTGTTGAAGGCGTAACTGAAGTATCCTGACAGCTTTGAAATTGCGTTCTTGGGTAATGAAGAATTTTGTCACATAGAAGTAACTGTTGGTCTCTTACCTGGCCTTCCAACATCCATAGCATCATATTCCCCGTAAAACTGACTGTATAAAAATTTTCCCTCAAGAAGTTGTGGTTGACTGTAAGAGAAATTAATTTTCATTGCATCCAAACGAATGTGGCTTGCATCTCATACACAAAGTTCTGCTAAACAATATATATGGGCACAAAATAACCCTCTTACCTTGATTGATGTTGGCGCCTAAAAAATATTTCGCTCTCAGATATGTTGTATTTTTTTCTACCTTGCAAATGTCTCTCCTTTCTGAGGTGGTATTCAAGGTCCATATCTTTTCGCTTGTGTTGAGAAACTGAAAAATGCAAAGATTTAAGTCTCACAACGGACCTCATCTTTCAATATATCTGCTTTCCCGTCTTAGTGTTGGTACGCTTGGTTTGTTGCAGCATTTCGTGTGGAAAGGCTTGACTACAAAGGAAAGATTTGTATTGGCCGGAGTCCTGATTTACACGGAAAGCCTAACAATGTGCGGGATTTGTCCCATCTGGAAGAACAAACATCATTTTTATGACTGAAATACTCTGATTCCTATACAATTCACCGAATCAGCTTTCCAGTAGGGTTGTTTCATGCACTAGCAACAATCACGATATGATTATTGGCGGCGCTGTAGGGTGGACAACGAAATTACTTGAACTGCATCGGCTTTATTTACATGTAGCTGACTATCAAGGCCGAAGTAACGAACTTCATTCCCCTTGAAATACGACCGCGGACCGCCATGGCAGGGAAGTGATATAGTCCTACTTGGCGAGTGGCTGACGCGTTACGCTGGAATACTCGAAAAGCAGGAAGAATAAAGGTTGCTTATTTTAACCTTTACAGTGAAACTGTTCAGCTTTCCGTGATGCCATTTCACGTCGACTGAAAGTGAACTGGCGCGAGTTATTTTCGCTTTCTGCTTCATCTTCTTCGCTACCAGAACAAATGCGCTGATTTGTCCGGTGTGGTATGTAATAACTCTGATGGGTCGGAAAACGAATATAGAGGGGAAAGAAGAAGGATAGAGGGTACACAATAGGACATAAAGAAAAGGAATGAGAGGAATGGAATACAGAAAGAGCGAAAAAAAGGAAACACGCACGCACACACACACACACACACACACACACACACACACACACACACATATATATATATATATATATATATATATATATATATATATATATATATATATATATATATATATATATATATATATATCTTGTGCGCATCTATTAATTATGCTCTTCATCCTCATCTGGGCCGCAATAAATTTTCATCATCTGTTTGGCTGAGAATCATGATCGTTTTTGGGTGAGCATTTCATCACCGGATCCGTGGCGTTTGTTCGCTCTCGAGTTCGCGGCCGAATAAACGTCGGTACAACCGAGTCGTCATGCGTGGTTGAGGTGGATTTACGATCCCTGGTCCTCTGCTCGCCCAGTCTACCCGCTGGAGCTCCGTTCGGGCCGCCTCTTACACCCTCTGTCCTCCACGATGTCGCCGAACGAGCCGGCCGGCGCCCATGCCGCTCCCATCCCGGCGCCGTAAGCCTCGGCTCTGCACGTCGTCAAACACCGGCGTGACCCCCCGATCTTCACCGGTCTCGGCGGAGAAGATGTGGAGGACTAGCTTGACAACTACGAGCACTTAAGCGCTACTAATCTGTGGGTCGATCCTAGCAAACTCCGTCGCGTCTCCCTATATCTCACGGGTGTTGCGAAGACATGGTTCTTCAACCATGAGATTGACGTGACCGACTGGCCTGGCTTCAAGCAGCAGCTTCGTCAAGTATTCGGCACACCTGCCGTTCGATCCGCTCTCGTGATGAGGACCCTCGACGCTCGCACACAACATCCCGGCAAGTCGTACACGTCGTACATCGCGGATGTCATTGCGCTCTGCCGGCGTGTCAATTTGTCGATGTCAGAGTCAGACAAACTGCGCCACATTCTGAAGGGCATAGGGACCATGGCCTTCAATGTCCTTGCTGTTCAGAACCCCACTACTGTCTCTGACGTCATCACCACGTGCCAGCGCCTCGATGAACTGTACTCTGTTCGCCTGCAATCGGGCACTAGCCAACAGCGACCGGCGGACCGAGACCTACGTGACTTGATAAGGGAGATTATACGCGAAGAACTACAGTCCATGGGCTTCTCGCCACCTTCCCCATCTTTCACACAGCCTTCAGGAGTGGCCTTGCGAGACATCATCAGGGAGGAACTAACATCATTCACCGGCCCAGCGCACGTACAGCCACCTGCTTCCAGCCCGCCAACGTATGCGCAAGTTGCTGCCGCGCCTCCCTGCAACGTAAACTCTACGTTACCGCTACCATCGTTCGCGTCGGTCGCTGGTGAATCACCGGCCCACTTCCGTTCGATGCCGCCTGAACCTCCATCTGCCCACCTGACCGCACTATCTCCCGGTGCGCCGAACGCAATCTACTACCCGCCTTGGCACTCGTGTCGCCCAACATGCTATTAATGTGGATATCGCAGGCATATATCACGCTTCTGCCGCAAGCGCCAGCAGGACGAGCGTTGTGGGTACGACATGCGCGAACGGGATTTTTCCGGCGGAGATTCTTACGCCCGGCGGCATTCATCTCCTCCGCAGCGGTCGCCATCTCCACCCGCATTGACTGAAGCGCGGAATGCTTACCGTGCAACCAGACGACGATCACCTTCGCCCTTTCGTCGCTCATCCTCTCCACTTCACTCTGCCTCGTTCACCACTAAAAACCGTTCGGAAAACTAAGTGACGCAGTTTTCGGAGGAGAAACTGCATTCCACAGTAGGACTGATATTCATCCCGCACGCCCGTTTAACATGGTTTCCGTCATAGTGGAAGGAGTTCTCGTCGATGCTTTGGTGGACACCGGTGCTACACTTTCTGTGATTCGATACGATTTGTGTAAACGTATCAAGAAAGTCATGACACCCTGTAATGGACCCTCTGTAGTCGCAGCCCAGGGGAACACCATTCGCCCTTCCGCCCTTTGTACTGCTCGTGTTTTTATCGATGACATCCTTCATTACATGCAATTTACTGTACTAACCCGGTGCTCTCACCAACTAATTCTAGGGTGGGACTTTCTATCTTCTTGTTCGGCCGCAATATGTTGTGAGAGCATGTTCTACACCCTACCGATACAGACTCCATGCTCGGCGAAGACATCTACAAGCCACCTCGCGTGTTCGCTCCGGAAGATCTCGAACTTCCGCCACATCAAGAGCGAATTGTAACGTGTAAGGACATCGACCACGGTGACGTCTTGGTGTCCCCTTCGTCAAATTGCCTGACTAAAGGCATAGCCCTTGCGTCAGGTGTGGTACGCTTTCACAATGGCTCCGCGCTCGTCATCGCCATGAATGCTACATCGGAGAAAATTCTCCTTCCACAGGGCACCGCAGTAGCCTGCGTTGTCGATGCTGAGCCTGTAAGCATCGCGCCACTTAAGCCTGTCTCCACCGGCGACCCTCCTACCTGTGAGCCTGGTTCTTCCTCCCCCCTTAACACTCATAAACAATGACTAAACCGCTACGCAGGCGCAGCAGCTGCTTGCTTTGTTAACAAAACACGCCGATTCTTTTGACGCACTGCAGTGCATCGCATTCATACAGAAGGAACACCTATTGTGCACCGCCGCCCGTACCGTGTGTCTCTTGCTGAGCGAAAAATCATAGAGGAAAACGTCACTGAGATGCGCCAACGAGAGGTAATACGCCCATCAGCTAGCCCTTGGTCATCGCCTGTTGCTTTGGTACGAAAAAAGGATGGCTCTGTGCGCTTTTGCGTCGATTACCGCGCACTTAACAAGATCACGCGCAAGGACGTGTACCCCATGCCACGCACTGACAACGCCCTTGATTCCCTACAAGGCGTGGAATACTTTTCAAGCCGTGACCTGCGTTCGGAATATTGGCAAATTCCCATGCACGAAGACAACAAAGAAAAAAACGGCATTTGCAACTCCTGACGGATTATGCGAATTTAATGTCATGCCTTTCGGGCTCTGCAATGCGCCCGCCACATTTGAGCGCATTATTGACACCGTGCTGCGTTGGCCTTAAATGGAAGACGTGCTTCTGCTACCTTGATGACGTTATCATCTTTTCAGCAACGTTTTCCCAGTACCTACAACGCCTGGATGAAGTCCTAACATGCCTCGCCGGCGCGGGTCTGCAACTCAACACCAAGAAATGCCGTTTCGCCAGCAAATCCATGAAGGTTGTCGGTCATGTCGTGAGCAAGGACGGAATTCGCCCAGACCCCGATAAGATCGCTGCCATCCTTCGCTTCCCGCGTCCCGGAAGGCCTAAGGATTTGCGAAGTTTTCTTGGTCTCGCATCCTATTTCCGTCGTTTTATACGGAACGTCGCTTCAGTAGCTGCGCCACTACACAAACTACTTGCTTCCGATGTACCCTTTGTGTGGTCCGAAGAATGTCAATCGGCGTTTGACCTGTTGAAAGAAGCGCTCACGCCAGGGCCCGTACTCTGCCATTTTGATGAGACCGCTCCCACACTCCTGCATACAGACGCCAGCGGCATTGGTATAGGTGCTGTTCTTCTGCAACGCGATGACTCTTCACGGGTGAGAGTCGTTGCGTACGCTAGAAGAGTCCTCACCGCTACCGAGAAGAACTATACGATCACTGAGCAGGAGTGCCTCGCTGTGGTTTGGTCAGTACAGAAGTCCCGTGCTACTTGTACGACCGTGAATTCACCATCGTAACCGAACCATCGCGCCTTATGCTGGCTTTCTACATTAAAAACCTGTGCGGGCGCCTGGGTTGGTGGATTCTACGCCTGCAAGAGTATCAATTCGAGTTTATTTACAAATTTGGCAAAAAAATATCAAGACGCCGACGCTCTTTCCCGTTGCCCACTAACTACGGCTCCGCTCGACACTGCCGCAACCGTTCCAGGCAACACCAGTTTGGGCGTCACGTGTAGTTCGGTTGCCTTGCTCGCCTCACTGGACCAGCTGCCCGCTGACGACGAGCAACCATTCAGCTCTCGACAGTTGGCTGACCCGTACTCTCGGCGCACTATGGACCACCTCTCTGCAGCTTCGCGTCCACCTAACGCACGGCTTCGGCGTCAACTCTACCAATTTAAGCTGGAGGATGGTGTACTATATAGTCACATTTACCATCCTGACGGTCAACGCTGGGTACTTGTTCTACCACGCTCACTTCGACATCATGTACTTAACGCCTTTCACGACGATTCGACTGCTGGCCACCTTGGCTTTCACAAAACCTACGACCGCATTCGAAGCCGCTTTTATTGGCCTGGCCTTTCTACCAGCGTAGCGAGGTACGCAGGTTCCTGCGTTCCATGCCAGCGTCGCAAACTTCCGACATCTGCTCCTGCCGGCCAGTTACAGCCGATTCCGTGCCTAGAAACACCATTCGGGGCCGCAGGTGTTGACCTTTATGGGCCTCTTCCCGCCACTGGCGCTGGAAATCGATGGATAGTGACCGCCGTAGACCACCTGACGCGCTACGCCGAGACAACTTCTGTGGTTACTGGTTCAGCTTCGGAAGTTGCTGACTTCGTCCTCCAGGCCATAATTCTGCGTCATGGAGCTCCTCGCATACTCCTAAGCGACCGCGGAAAGGCATTCTTAGCCCAAATCCTTAGTGAAGTTCTACGCGCTTCTGGCACTACACAGAAGACAGCGTCTAGCTACCATCCTCAAACAAACGTTCTGACCGAGAGATTTCATCGAACCCTCGCCGACATGATTGCTGTCTACACTGAACCGGACTAGAAAAACTGGGATAAACTTGCGCCATTCCTTACCTTCGCCTACAACAACGCCGTCCAGCGCACAACCGGCTACTCGCCGTTTTATCTCGTTTACGGACGTTCACCTACTTTCTTTATCGACGTTTCTTTCTTCAGCAGCACTGACACTTCATCCTAGTCTTCTTGCGAAGAATATATTTCCCGCCTTGTTCAGTGTCGCCAGCGTGCTCGTATGAACACAGAAGCCACGCAACAAGACAGGAAGGTCATTTACAACACCTCTCATCGTGTTGTGTCATGCCGCCCGGGTGACGAGGTGTTGCTCTTGACACTCATTCGCACACAGGGTCTGTGCGACAAGTTCCAGCCTCCATTCATCGGCTCGTACATAGTTTTGGAGCCGACTTCACCCGTCAGCTATCGTGTGACGCAACTTGTCGTGCCAAGTGACCCTCGTTACCGCAGCACCGAAGTTGTTCACGTCTCCCGCATGAAGTTCTTCACGCGGCGTTCCTCGCCACCTTGATTACTTGCAGCGGCCAGGCTGGCCGCTTCCACGAGGGGGGGCATTAGTGTAGGCATCTATTATGATCTTCATCCTCATGTGAGCAGCAATCAATCATCATCATTTGTTTGGCTGAGAATCATGATCGTTTCTGGGTGAGCGTTTCATCACCGGATCCGTGGCGTTTGCTCGCTCTCGAGTTCTATTTTTTTTCATCAGCCTGTCTACGCCCACTGCAGGGCGAAGGCCTCTCCCATGTTTCGCCAATCAACCCGGTCCTGTGCTTTCTGCTGCCACGTTATACCTGCAAACTTCTTCATCTCATCGATTCACCTAATTTTCTGTCTCCCCCTCAAGCGTTTGCCATCTCTTGGAATCCAGTCAGTCACCCTTAATGACCAGCGGTTATCCTGCCGACGTGCTACGTGCCCGGCCCATATCCATTTCTTCTTCTTGATTTCAACTATGATATCCGTAACCCCCCGTTTGTTCCCTGACCCACTCTGCTCTCTTCCTGTCTCTTAAGGTTACACCTATCATTTTCCTTTCCATCGCTCGCTGCGTCGTCCTCAGTTTAAGTTGAACCCTCTTTGTAAGTCTCCAGGTTTCTGCTCCGTAGGTAAGTACCGGTAAGATGCAGCTGTTATATACCTTCCTCTTGAGGGATAGTGGTAGACTACCATTCATGATTTGATAATGCTTGCCGAATGAGCCCCATCCCATCCTTATTCTTCGAGTTATTTCACTCTCCTGGTTCGGCTCCGCGGTTACTACCTGTCCTAAGTAGACGTACTCCTTTACAACTTCCAGTGTCTCACCACCTATCGCAAAGCGCCGTTCTCTGCCAAGATTGTTCCACATTACTTTAGTTTTATGTATATTAATTTTCAGCCCTACTCTTCTACTTCCGTGTCCAGTTCAGTAATCATAAGCTGTAGTTTGTCTCCCGCGTTACTCATCAATGCAATGTCATCAGCGAATCGCAGGTTACAGAGATACTCTCCATTAACTCTTATCGCTAACTCTTCCCAATCTAGAGCCCTGAAAACCTCCTGTAAACACGCGGTGAATAGCATTGGAGAGATCGCGTCTCCCTGCCGTACGCCCTTTTTTATTGGGATTCTGTCACTTTCTTTATGGAGGACTATAGTGGCTGTGGATCCGCTGTAGATTTCTTCCATTATGTTTATGTAGGCTTCGTCGATGCCCTGATTCCGCAGTGCCTGCATGACTGCTGATGTCTCCACCGAATCAAATGCCTTCTCGTAATCTATGAAGGCTATGTATAGGGGTTGGTTGTATTCCGCGCATTTCTCTATCACCTGATTGATAGTATGAATATGGTCTGTTATTGAGAAGCCTGTACGAAATCCTGCCTGGTCCTTTGGTTGATTGAACTCTAATGTCGTATTAATTCTGTTAGCAATTACTTTTGAAAATAGCTTGTAGACAACGGACAGTAAGCTGTTGGGCCTGTAATTTTTCCGGTTCTTGACGCCCCCCTTCTTATGGATCAAGATGATGTTGGCATTCTTCCAAGAATCAGGTATCCTCCCTGTCGAGAGACACTTCGTATACAGGGTGGCCAGTTTTTCTAACATAATTTCTCCACCGTCTTTCAACAGGTCTGATGTTACCTGATCATCACCAGCGGCTTTGCCTCTTTGCATTCCCTTTAGGGCTTTCTTTACTTCTCCTGCCAATACTGGAGGAATGTCAGATTCCTCTGGGCTATTATTGCTTCTTACGTTATCATCCTGACTGTCTCGGCTTCTGTACAGATCTCTGTAGAACTCTTCCGCTACCTCAACTATTCTATCCATATTGGTTGTGACCTTGCCTTCCTTGTCCCTTAATGCATACATCTGATTTTTGCCTATGCACAGTTTTGTCTTCATAGCTTTGATGCTTCTTCCGTTCTTTAGAGCATGCTCAATTCTCTCCATATTATACTTTCTTATGTCGGCTACTTTACGCCTATTGAATAACTTGGAAAGCTCCGCCAGCTCTATTTTGTCTGTTGCATTTGAGGCTTTCATGTTTTGACGTTTCTTAATCAGGTTTTTCGTCTCTTGGGATAGCTTACCAGTGTCCTGTCTAACGACTGTACCCCCCGACTTCCACTGCACACTCCTTAATGATACTAGTCAGATTATCATTCATTGCGTCAACGCTAAGGTCGGTTTCCTCGGTTAAAGCCGCGTACCTATTCTGAAGTGAAACTCTGAATTCCTGTACTTTCCCTCTCGAGTTCGCGGCCGAATAAACTTCGGTACAAACGAGTCGTCATACGTGGTGGAGGTGGATTTAGGATCCCTGGTCCTCTCCTCGCCCAGTCTACCCGCTGGAGTTCCGTTCGGGCCGCCTCTTACACCATCTGTCCTCCACGATGTCGCCGAATGAGCCCACCGCCTCCCATGCCGCTCCCATCCCGGCGCCGTAAGCCTCGCCTCTGTACGTGGTCAACCACCGGCGTGATCCCCCCGATCTTCACCGGTCTCCGCGGAGAAGATGTGGAGGACTAGCTTCACAACTACGAGCACTTAAGCGCTACTTATCTGTGGGACGATCTTAGCAAGCTCCGTCGCGTCTCCCTTTATCTCTCTTTGAACGTCATTCATTCACGCTAGACGCAACGTATTATATGCGACGAAGGGACGACGCTTTCATGAAAATTTCGTCGTTCCTTCGTTGCATATATATATATATATATATACGCCTCTAAAAACTGTTTATTGGTGACGTTTCGATCGGAGACCGATCTTAATCAAAGGTCTTGATGAAGATCGGTCTCCGATAGAAACGTCACCAATAAACAGTTTGTTAGAGGCGTATATATATTTTTCCTATTTTGTTCTACGGCAACCGAAGCCAGACTTCATAATATATATATATATATATATATATATATATATATATATATATATATATATATATATATATATATATATATATATATACCCAGGCAGCACACAACGTCGGGCCGATATTGGTTTTAAGGCGGCTGTGGGCGGCCCAACCACGGTCCGTCGTTGCCGGCATGGAGCCAATATGGGCGGAGCCGTTGACTTTCGCCGGCAACATTGGGCCGATTTTGCCGTCCTTCAGCCGATGTTGGGCTTTCACCGGCAACATTGGGCCGAGTTTGCCGGCGTCCCGCCGTACTTCCACCGATATCGGCTTAGCCGATGGCTTTCACCGGCAACATTGGGCCGAGTTTGCCGGCATCCCGCCGTACTTCCGCCGATATCGGCTTAGCCGATGGCTTTCACCGGCTACATTGGGCCGAGTTTGCCGGCGTCCCGCCGTACTTCCACCGATATCGGCTTAGCCGATGGCTTTCACCGGCAACATTGGGCCGAGCTTGCCGTCATTCTGCCGTGTATCAGATGCTTCAACTGATATCGGCAGCTGAAGGCTTTCACAGGCAGAATTGGGCCTTTTTTTCCCGTGTTGTTGCCGCTCTTAAAGTAATGTTGGCTGAGTCAATTGTTGGTTAGCTTTCATCGACGAAGCTGGAATACCTTCTTGTCTTCCTTCAGACAGTTATATATTGCCCTGTTGAGAACGTCCTCCTGCGTCGCGGCGCTACAGAAGTCGTCGTCACTGACACAGGTACGGATTTTACGGCGGAAATAACGCAAACCATCTTGACATACAAGTCACCGACGGACAACCGCAACTATATCATCCGCAGACGAATGGCCTCACCGAGCGGCTAAATAAAACCGTCGCTGATATGTTGGCAATCTACTGTATACGTCGACGTCGAACACAAGCTTGTAATGCCATAGAGCATTAAGCGCTTGAATATTACTCGCCTAAGCTCCAGAAAGCTGCTACATGGATTGGTGTACTAGCAAAAATAAGAAAGTGCATGCATGCATTGTATCGTGCTAATGCCGCATGTACTATTCGGGGCGTGAAGTAACGCCGAGTAAATAGCTTGCATCCTCTTGTTAGTTTCTGCAAGGACATTAACTAACAGTTATCACTGCCACTGTGGCTTTTCTACCCAAAAAGCGGCCTTCAGACTGACTCACATTAGATGGCCATTTCGTTGACGAGCTGTTCAACGCTACAAAAACTGAACTTACATTCAAAGTCCAACTCTTTCATAAATGTTTTTGCCATTGTTCGGTAGACCTTACTGATATATCCAGCATCAGGATTCGCCCAATCATTCCAGCAGGAATACATTTAGCGGCAGAAGTTTTATGTGAATACTAAATCTGTGCATAAACCGGGCCTTAAATCATATTTCTAGCGCTATATCCTTTACATCCTTTCAGCCGCTGACCGCATGGTGTGAGTGCTTATAAACTGCACGAATAGTTTCTTGTCTGTGGGTGTGCACGTATTTACACACGCGCATGTTGTGGTCAAGCGTAACAAACGTATTTGCTTCAGTGATGTCACATAATTTTGCCTTGTGAAAGTAGTAAAAGCTCAACAAGGAGTGTTGCTGAGCTCGTTGTTCATTACTTGAGAAAAATAGGTATGGCGCAAGAAAGACCGGGAAGAAGTGTAGACACGTTTTTTCGGTAAAAACCTTCCAAATCAACTAGCCCACCAAGACAAACAATCGTTAACGAACATAAAACACGTGTTTGACACGTGTTTGCCAGTTCGTGTTTTCACTTCATCGCCGTCTTTTTGTCTCATACCTATCATTTTGAAGTAAAAATCTCGTTCAACGATTGCTTCCCACGTGCGTTTAGAAACAGTCGCATTTAATGTTAGTATTGCAAAAAAAGAAGAAACGCCGGCCACAATTAAACAATTTAAAACAAAACGAGACGTTTCGGCTCCCACACGGGAGCCTTGTTCACAGTGAAGTTCAAAAAAAAAAAAGATGCTCCTAAGAAAGGAGATATTTTTTTTTTTTTGAACTTCACTGTGAACAAGGCTCCCGTGTGGGAGCCGAAACGTCGCGTTTAATTTGTTTTAAATTGATTTTATTGTGGTCGGCGTTTCTTCTTCTTTTGCAATGCCTCCTCCCGACCAAACGGGATTCCGTCAAACTTTGGATTTCATTAATGTTACTGTTATTGCACGGGAAATACGATAAAAAATGCGGTTACAACATGGTGTACGGAAAGTTTTCACGTAGCGACACTTGGACCAAGCGATGCATTGAAAAATCCACGTAGCCCACAGACGACATGCTGTGGAGGGGGGAGAGGACACGAGGGGGGGGGGGGGGCGCACACTACTGTCGGAGGCTGAGCCGTGCTCCTAAGAAGGGAGAGTCAGCATTTTTTCGTCTTCTTCCAGCTCTACCCCTCCTCCCCCCCCCCGCTTTTACTCCTGTCGTTCGGCGCGTCATTGTCGCATAGGCGCTGCGCCGTGCTCCCGACCGGGCTGCAGAAATTAGGCGCCTTTTCCTTCTTCGAACCACAACCACCACCACCATTGTCGCGAAACTTGCTTGACCAGGCAGGGAAGGGTAGCCAGCTCGATGGAAGGATAAGTTGTAGCGAGAGCAGGCTTTTCGTCCCGGCCAGCAGAATTCTTCAAGAAGTGTCGGTGTGTGGACATGTGTGGAGGAAAGTCAAAAACGTGTGCGAGACGGATACGCGGCAAGATTCCAGCGCTGTTTTCGGCAAAGATCACCGCAGCTAGCAGCCAGTGGCTACGTGCTTCCACATCGGACTCGCTCGCTTCATTTAAGGACACGTCTTGACTGCTCTTACGTCTGTCCAGACAGATTTTTCTCTTTATCGTGCGTTCGCTATTGACCATGCCTTTTATTCGCTCGTGTTCTTACCGATCCAAGAGCCATGCGTGAAAGGTATTCATGCATGCTTCTTTTCCGTTACATTCTTACCTTGAGATAAGGAATGCGTGCGTGTGTGTCTACCTTGTTTAGATGTACAGTATATGGAACCTTGCGGCACCACTCGCAACGTTTTTCAGGTCGCGTGCTGTAGTTTATTCATGTTTCTATCCCATAAGTTATGACTGAAAGAATTGTGATTTCCACTTAAAGGATAGGGGTAATTTAATTTCCAGTCATGTGTTACGATGGACTAACGTTTGCGAACCAACCCAACCTTACTTTTCGGTGTATTTGATAAACATCGGGGGGGGGGGGGGGGGGGAGGGGGGGCTCCTTTGTTAGTAACTAGCCTTATACATGCACTTCTAGTCTGTTTGCCACCCGTAATCTCCTTTTCTCGCCGGGCCGCCTAACATGATGTTTGTTTTCCTCGGGTACATCTTTAATCCGGCTTCTTTCGTTTATATCACCAGTATTTTTTTGTTTCGTGATTCGTCACCGTCATTGCCGCAAAGCGCGATATCGTCCACAAAACACAAGTAGCTATGATATTCTTCGTTAATTCTTAATCATATTTTTTTCCCGTTCTATGTTTTTAAATATTTATTCTGAATTTGCCTTGAATAACATTATAACTCTTCGCCTGACCCCATTCTCGATCATATTTTCGTGTTTTTCATTAGGAATACGGTGGCTGTGGGGTCGTTTTAGATGTTGGATACGGTATCTATAGATGTTTAGGTGTTCCTTTATGGCATCATTATTCCGGAACTGCTGGCGTGTGTTCATATGTGTGAATAAATGTCTGTTTATCACTTTGCAAATGTGTTGCTCCTTGATTACCTAGACGCATGCGTAATTGATGCAGCAGGACTTTCATCCTTTTAGGTGTGTTGGAGACAATATTGACTTTTCTTCTCAGCCTTGCACGGTTCCATAGAATTCTGGGTCTCAATGCTATGCTAAGACCCCAAATGGGTCGTTCTGCTTACGAAGTATTTACCGAATACGGCGTCAACGGTAGTCGATGAATGCCGTTGTGCTGCGAATAGGTTTTTTTTTTTGCACTGCTGACTTACAGTACAGTAATCACAGGAATACCGAACTATGCATGGTCGCCACGCAGCCGTTTCACTTTATAACACGCGTATCAGCCTTTTTAATCAAGCTACTGTAGGCATCGAGCAACCACCGCCGGTGTCCCCATCTAAACTGGCTACGTGCAGACTACAACGGCACAGTATATTACCTTACTCAGCGCACGGTAAATTACCATAATAACGAGTGCTAACCGTCGCACCGGCGGCTTCCCGAAGTCGGCGAGGCCGACACCACGCCAGCATCGGCCAGCTTACATAGGCCCAATGACGGCTTGCCATCATCTGCTGAATAACGGTAGGCCGGTCTCGGACCGACGCTGGCAAGCCGTCATCGGCCGAACGCCGGCAAGCCCTCATCGGCCCGGCGCCGGCAAGCCCTCGTCGGCCCAACGCCGGCTAGCCTTCGTCGGCCCAACGCCGGCTAGCCCTCATCGGCCCAACGCCGGCTAGCCCTCATCGGCCCAACGCCGGCTATCCGACATCGGACCGATGTGGGTGAAAGTAGCGCGAGCGTGATTTGCCGACATGGAGCCAATATTGCCGCCGACGTTAGCCGACATTGGGCCGAGATCGGTCCAATGCCGGCGTGCTGCCTGGGTATATATATATATATACATATATATATTGTCACGTGCTTGCGGCAAGAAAGACGATGATACATTATGCATGTGCCATGTAGGACAGTAGAAAGGAAGAAGAGGAAGAACTCGTTTTTGCGCGTTCTATTAAAGAGACCGACCTGCTTCGGTTATCTCGATCTCTGCTGCGTCAAGACCTCTGCTTTGACGTCGTGACAATATATATATATATATATATATATATATATATATATATATATATATATATATATATATATATATATATATATATATATATATGTATACGTGTGTGTGTAAAATCGAGAGGAGTCAGAAAATGAAATTACGAGATGTAAAAAGGAAGCGCAAAATATATAAATAACAAAGAAGGCTTCCGAACTTGGCAGCACTTCCTTTAGGCTTGGCACCGCTAGTGCGAAGCTCTCGTAACATTTTGTTCACATTGTTAAGAAAACGACGAGCCGTCGTCCCTATGGTGAAGCCCCCCGATGACCTCTTCTTTTCTTCGAACACTGATCTTATCTTAATGATGATATTCGCACTCCTCGTCGTCTACACAATTTTCAACATCCTCCAAGCCCCCACAATGACGCCTGACGATGAAGGAGACTAACACACGTGGATTGTAAGTAGACACAGTTTGTTCATAAGTATTTGCGTCATGTCCAAGTCAATCCAGGTGAGACCATCCGGTTTCCACCTGCGCCTGGTCTTCCAGCGATGCTTCCAACGCTTGCTCCATATCCGTGATTTTGAACGCGTCGACCTTGACGGACTTGCGCTGTGGATGACCAGTTTCCCTTGGCATGAACATCCATAATGGCATCTCTTCCAGGAGGTTCTTGATTTTCCAATCTTGGATGCGTTCAGCTTTGAAGCATCATCCGTTTGCGTCCGCCTTGATCTTCGCTGCTTCATACGCCGCTGTGACACTGTCTCGGCATTTCGCACTTGCACTGAGAGTGGCTGTACAATCGGCATCATTCTCAACCTTCTCGTTTGTAGCTTACGCGAAGGGCGGCAGTTATGAAAAGTGCCGATGACAGGCTTTAGTATCCTTATGGTTTTCATTCTTCCTTTCGCCTTTTGAACTTGCCTAGATTTTCTTCCGTGAGGAACTTGCACGCACGGTGGTGACGTCTTCATAACTTCTGAACCTGTCGTCTCCGGCGTGCACTCGTCCTCGAGATCTGGTGGATCGCCTTTTTGATTTCCATAGGCTTCTCTCTTTTCCATCATAGATATCGCTTCCTTCACCACGTACACATGGATAGTAACTGTCTCGTCAGTAGTTTCATGGGTAGTGCACGCTGACGAGAATTCTGAAGGCGTGGGCCGGATACTTAGAAATAGCGGCTGTTCTGTGCGGATTTCTTGTATGGTCTCTACTGCAGTTAAAGCGCTAATTTGTCGGCTTCCACCATGTTCATCAATTTGTCGTGAGGTCGACTCGTTCGGCATCTTTGCGACAGAATTAATGTTCAGTAGGCGTTGGCTAGATGTTGGTGACGCAGATATAGAGAGTACTTTTCTTTCTCTTTCTGTTTTAATCTGTTGCTTTATTGATTCCAAACGATCCTGTCGAGCCCTGAATACGTCGGCGATGTTATGTTCTGTTCTGCCCATTGCTCCAAAAAATATGGCATCAACATGTTTGCACAGTGCGAGAAAGACAAGGACGTAGGGTGGACACAACATACGTCCTTGTCTTTCTCGCGCTGTGCAAACACGATGATTCCAAATCACCAACTAGCCCAAGCTTCCGTTTTATCAGATAATATGGCGTACATAAACGTCTGCTTCTTCCATCTCTGCTTCCAAATAATCGATGTCAACTACGTCTTCTATCTCTTCATCAATACCTTTGACAAGCTCGAACTGGTCGGTCAAAATTTCGGTGAATATTTCGCAACTCACTTATTGCTGGGCGATCCTCGTGAAGAAGATGTTCAATCTTTGCGATGGCGTGCGTGACGGCGTTACGTACTTCACTCCGCCTTTCGAATAGGGCCTCCATGATCCGGTCCAGTGTCGGAAGCGTGAGAAGTCATTGGCCGGCCGCATCACAAGGCGAAGTCGGAGTCAACATGGAATCCATCACAGAGGTTTCATACAACGATGATCCGTCAATTGTTGGGCTGTCATTCTTCTCGATTTGCGTTTCAGGGATGGTTAGGCCTCACACATCAGCTTAACCCAAGAGCGGCGTCAAGAAAGTCCTCCAGGCTACAAATGCGGTCGAGAATTTGTGAAGTCCGCTCGATCTCACCTCTGAAGGCCCTTCCTCCCGGGTTTCACGGCACCAAAATGTTAAGAAAAGGACGAGCCGCCGTCCCCATGGTGAAGCCCCCCGATGAACTCTTCTTTTCTACGAACACTGATCATATCTTCATGATGATATCGGCACTCCTCGTCGTCTACACAATTTTCAACACACATCATAGGGCACAGCTGCATTAACAATAGGCATTCCATAGGGGCGAGTATAGGTAATCAATAAAATGGACATTTCATAGACGCACTTCTGACATACATTATGAAGACTAATGTTGCTCAGAAGGATACCTACAAATCAGGTGAGAAAACGCTTATTCAGTCAAATACGCAGCTGCTGTTTATCACCAATATCACACCGTAAGTAAGAATAATTTTTTATTGAATACCTTTGCCTGATCACTACATAGTCTGCTTTATCTCCTAGGTGTTTCCAGGAAAATAGTAGTGAGGCATGCTTGCTGTGCAGATATCTGCAACAATTTTTTTTTATCACCGGAAGATGATGTTTCATCAGGGTGTACAAATAATGATGGCAATTGATAGCTGCCTGCGTATGATGTATGCGGCGCTATAACATTCGTTTCTGCCTACGAAAAAGACAATGAATGGCTGGGTAGATGATGTCGGAGGTTGGACGAGCAATCTGGAGAAACCATAGCATGGCTAGCTAAAAGTCATTTCGTTTTTTCTATCGCCTTTGCTTTTTGTAACGCAACCCAGTAAGACCAGCTTGCACCGTCTTTCCCTAAGAAAAACTTCGTCAAAAGAAACCGTTTCGTGCTCTCATCTGATAAGAACGCGGTATGTCCTGTGCAGCTTGCTCGCGACATCCAGCTGCGAGGATTTCGGGGCATTACCGGGCCCTCCAAAACTTCTGAAGCACCTATTTTTATTTGTGTTTTGCGTAGAGTGATGGCTGGGGATAATTTTAACGTAGGTCTAAGCGCCGATATCAAATTATTTAGTATTTTAATCACGACATAAAATCACTATATTGCTGCCGAGCGCATCAGCACGTAGTGGCACTCGCAAGAACTGTTGCGGGTGGAAATGACGACTAATGGCTGCAGCCTATGATTGGATAAGTGTAACGTTAGAATAGATTGTCAGGTGCCATCAAAACTGAGATTACTAATGTGTTTCTTTTTTTTTTCGTGCTATTTCATTGAACCCCAAACAGACGTGGCCGAAAAAAAAAAAAACCATCACTACGACTACGAAACACGACCGAGACGCTGGCGACCATTTCGGCTTGTGCGGGTTGGATGTCCATACGAAAGGCCTCTCTCTCTCTCTGTTCCCACTTCTTGCTTCCGTGCGTTTGCGAGCTGCCTCTTTCGCACGTGCGGTAGGTTCTTGATTCTTGTTGAAGGGGTGCAATGCACCCCTGTAGTTCGTCCGGCAGCTCACCGAACAACTCCTCAGAATGAGAGGAGGGAGTGACATGGAATGTTGTAAAGAACAGCAGAAAATACCTCGCTTCGAAACAGTAGCGCCCGCTCGCGTTTTGAAAAGTCAGGTGTCAGGCACCACGTTTGCTACTATGGTGACGACTTCACAACACGTAGGAAAGGACAAGCAGCAATGGTGTGCGAGCTTCCCCTATGCAGGCGCTTCTACCTCACTTCATTGGGCATCCCGCCGACGTCACAGGGTGAGTGAAATGGGGTCAGGTGACCCCGCGAAAATCAAGTTGAGGGTAGGGATTTTTTTCTTGTATTTTGAATTTTCTAAACCAAATAACTTAGGGCTGCGTGCCGTTATCACTGCCGTTCTTGCTGCATTAATCTGTACTTCAGTCTACACAACCCACGAGTGAAAAATGGGGGGGTTGAATAGTGTTGGAGGGCCCTTTAAGAAAGAAGTAAGTGTGTCAGAGGTCGACACGAGGTGCCCTTAGCTGCTTATGTCTGATAATCAACAGTTGGCGCCACATTTGATTGCACATATAGGTGAATACACGCTGGAATAAACGAGCGTTACGCGACATGAATTGAGTGGTTTCGTTCGCCTGAGTCATCCACGCGCCGACACTATAATACCCAACCTTTTGTAGGCGAATCTTCTGTTCAAAGGACGCCTTCCATGAACTTGTGCTTGCTATTTTGTTGCTGAAATTGATTTAAAAAGGATCCATTGCAATTTCACTTTTTGCTTTCCTTCAATGGCCGGCAGTCCATTGTCTCTGGGAAAGACATCTGCACAATCGATTATCTTTCAAAGTGTGAAACCACCAAGCTGTGTTTCAGAACGTAGGATAAAATGATCGTCTGCATATGAGATATCTTAGCTGCTTGCACTCCAAATGAAAATTCACAATTGTATCTACAAACCGTGCAAAATAGGGCTCAGAATTTGGGCTACTTTCGCAAGACTGCATAAACCATGTGTCTGAAGGACTACTGCATCTTTAAACTGAAGAGACATCTTCTCCGGGTACTCTGCGATCAATCCTAGAAACGTTTGTTGTGACATACCACTCATATTGCGGAAGGAAACTTCTTGATTGTCCTGTACCACAGGTTCCTTCACGCACTCTAGGTGAGCATAATGCGGCAGCGAATAGGAAATGTCTTCTACGTCAGCACTGAAGCCCATGTAACATCCCTCCTTAAGACGCAAAACATTGTGCACCCCGTCTTCAGAATTTCGGTTAAAAAATTGGGGGGACCCTTAAGCTTCGCCTTCAACCCCTTAGTGCTTTGGACGAGCAGAGCTCGTCCTGCCCAAACTGTCCCCAAAGTGCTTTGGACGAGTAGAGCTCGTCCTAGCGGAATAGGTACTCTTCTCTGGCGTTCAGGACGCGAAGCGCTTGTCTACGGCTTAAATTGTGTGTAATCCACCAGATGGCAGTATTTACTCGATGATTTAGTTTTGTTCTGCGGCAGGAGCGCGCTTTATGTATGAAAAGTTGGCGTGTGGTGGCGGCGACCCATGCATAGCTGGCGCGTCAACGCGTAAAAAAAAGCTTTTCATCTTTGTCATCTTGTTCGAGCGATGATGATTCGGATACAGATGTTTATCTTGTGTCCGGAAGTGAAGACAGTGTTGACGGGGAATTGAGCAGCTCACCCGGTGATGATGAAGACAGCTCGGAAGCAAACATCGCGAGTGCTCGCCAGTGAAGCCTCTTTGCGTTATTCCGTGTTTCGAAATTTTCCACACAGTCCCGAAGCTTCCTGAGTGAAATAGCCCAAGGGTGCTTAGCCTACACAGGGGAAGACAGAAGTCGCGCCTGCAACCGTTTTTTATAAGGTTTTTATATTTATTAACAGCAGGTAGCTGGTTGTCTATGCATTGTTCCGAAATAAACTTTATTGTGTTGGTTTGACTAAGTATGTGGCACAAATATTTTTTCAACATCGACTACGTGCTAATTTTTAGTACGATCAGATTCGAAATCAGCAATAAAAAAATAGGTACTTTTGGTCCGAAAATTAAAAAAAAATAAAATAAAGCACTTAAGGGTTTAAGAGTTGAACGCGATAGCGATATCCTGTCCCTAGTCCGTACTTCAATCCCTTAGTGCACACTATGTAATGCGTAGCATGCTTTAAACCACGTGCAATTATGCGCGGTAAATGCGGGAAATGTTTTCGAAGTTGCTATGCACCCACTACGTGGTCTTAAGGAAAAACGCGCCGTAACGGGTGTGCCTTTGTAATGAGTACACGGCTTTGAACCACAATATCGTTATGATATTCACATCTTCTGACACCCGATGGCTATACACGCTTGTACCACGCAATATTACTGCGATATTACATGTATTGTGACGCCTGTATAAAGGACGCTTGCGTTTGCGAAGCATGAAAGTTATATCCACTGCATTTCCAAGCAGAGGAAGTTATTTTCACTGTATTGTCAAGCAGAGGCGTGGCTGCGTGGTAGAACGCCTGCTTGCCACGCCTGCTTGAACGCCTGCTTGAACGCCTGCTTGCCAGCGCCAAGAGCGAGTGAGCGGCCTCACACAAGGTTCTTGCCAACTTCGATTTTGGTACCCGCAACGAACTTAAAGAAACAGCTTCTAGCGCGAAAGTTTTTTTTTTCTTGATCATTCACGCTTCTTGCGATGATATTTGTTAAAGCCAGCCTTCTCGGCGTCTGCAGTAATGGTTAAATGTAGAATTGAGATGTTTCTCTGAGAAGGTTATTTCACTCTTGTTCCGCTAGTGTGTCTGCTAGAACAAGAATTTTTGCAGGCTTAAATGATTTGATCTTCTTGGTAAACACGCCCACACACAAGAACACCTCTTTTGAATACGTAGCACAATTGCACCACGCCTGATGACACATTCAGTTCTTTCGCTGTCATATTCCACAAGAATTGAAAACTGAATTCTTAGAGTAAGCATTTTTCAATACAATGATAGTCAGATTTGAATTTTTAAGGGGTTCTTTTAAATCGGCTCTGACAATAACTTACACGTACAAATTCATGGAAGCATTCCTTGAACAGGAGATTGGCCTGAAAGAGACTACATATCCTCCTGTTTTGCTAGCCGCAAGCGAAGGCCTAATTTTTAAAATGAAATTAGACGGCAAGAGTGTAGAAAGAAGCCAGGATGAAGGACATTTCAGTAATTTTTATTTGAGTGGCTTATGATATCAACTAAAAAACTTTGTGGCTAAGTATGACGTCAATGTGGTTGCTTTCTTCACAAGAAAAATTAGGCAAAAGGAACGTTTTCCCTGCGGTAAACACTATGTTTAATTACAAGAGCAACGTGCGTACTAATGACTGCGCAAGGCGTCATGCAGATCGGCTTAGAATGTAAAAGAAATAAAACGTATGTGATTGCTTTCATGTGTGCGCAGTATTATGTGGATCAGACAGGCGGGTTAATAAATGAACGGCTAAGGTACACCTTGCCTATGACCTGCTTGAGAGGAAGGCCCTACGTGCATCAGGCAATGCATTTTTTGCTGTGTTCATGGAGCCGCTCTGGGTCTTTATTGGATGAAAGCCCTATATTGTACACTAGTCCTAAGAGAAGACCTGAGAAGTTGGTCAGGCCTGGCACATATCTTCACTTTCATGCGCATGTCTGTGTCATTCGTCGGTGACATTGGATTACACCAAAATTAACTTGTTTATCACGAAAACATAACCCTTTACTTCTTCAATGTTGTTTTTTAGTGCTTTACTTCAAGTTCAATGCGTGCTCCGTTCCCATTCGCGATGGCCATGACATGGTTTCTGATGCAAGTTTTTAGGTGTGTTCCGCTATAAATGGCGCTCAGATGTAGTCACCCACGGTGTTTGTACCTTGTGTTGTCGTGGTTTAGTGTGCGCATTTAGGTCACGAGAAATTCAAACCACTTTACTTCACTGCCTTTCCATCATTCTACATGTAATCAGCTGCTCACTAGACACTCTAGTGTTCACGTGTTAACTTGCCATCATATTTGAATTTACTAGAGCAGGGGTCGGTAACCTTGTGAGGCGGAGGGCCAAGTTGCATGGAGCGACACAGCGGCGGGACGGATGGAGAATTGGACGGGGCGGGGTGCTTTGCAGAGGAAGAGAAAACATTCGGCGAATTGACAACACTGTACAATACTGGATTAAGGATCATGTTTATTTTCAGCAGGCATATTACAAGGGTCTAATCAGATACCTTACAAGCAAAAAGGCCCTTTTAGGTCAAAACTGCCGTGTCGATCCTCAGATAGGAAGCCATACGGCAAGAAAAGCGGGTTTTGAAGTCGTGCTGGGGACCGAATATTAGTGCCTCGCGGGCCGCATGCGGCCCGCGGGCCGCAGTTTGCTGACCCTTGCACTAGAGCATCTTTTTCTCTCTAGGAAGGAGCACTGACAACTGACAAGTACAATATTAACTGCAGGTGCTTCATCTTCCGATAATCCAGTATAATGATAGCTTTTCAGCCTTGCCATCCAAGACTCACGCCGTGTCGGAAATATTTCCAGATTAACCGTAATAATAATACAATAATGCACAATTTTGCTGTTTTTAGTCATTTCTCCATTTTTCAATGGCTGCTTATTTGCTTCGGTGGGTTTGTTCGCTATAATTTGGGAACTCGTTCAGAAAGTTTTTGGCCTCATATTCAGTGCCCTAGCCTGGCCACTGCGCCTTTACGCTAACGGAACACATGAAACAGCGCACTATAATTTGGCGGGATCGTATGCCGCATCTCAAGTTAAGCTGTGGGTTTGTGAATCTTGCTAGATTTGGCACAGTTGGGAATTATTTGTGCTTCTTTCCATTCCTGCTATAAATATTCGTGATACTCTAACACTGTCAATAGTTCTTTCGCCCTATTAATCACCTGAATTAGTGATCTATTCCAACCGAATATATCACTTTTCAAATATTCGAACAACCCTATCTGAAAGCCATAATAACAGACGGGACAACACAGGCGCTGTGAGAAAAAAGCCATGTCGAAATTGTTTATCCCATCCAGTGTTATAACGAAAGAATAACACTACCACAGGCATTCCGTATGTAGCTACTCACAGTATTATCATTTTAATGCGCAGATGCTATGGCATACCACAATGCAGATAGAACAGCAAGGCAATTTTAGCTCAGATAGAAACAAATGCGTTGCATTGTTCTGCGCGTGAACCTCATCGCACAAATTTTAGTCTCCGGCCTGGATTGTGGAGCACACACAATAAAACGACTCGACACGTCCTTCTGGCGCCGGAGCGTAAACGCAACTAACTTTTGCTGTATTTTCTGCGCCCCTCGCAACAGCCTTGCTGCCGTGCCACTCGAGGTCACGCCCGACCACTTCTTTTTCACCGTGCAATCCTGTCAATGTCGGTGGCGCAACATAGCTCCTCCCCCTAGAGAGCAGCATGGTCTGAGAACGCGATCAGGAAACTGCCAGGAAGCTCTGCGGATTGGAATAGTGTCCGCACCGACGGGAACGGAGACATGTGGAACTGCATTGAGCCACGCGACTGTGGGAATCGTCTCGCAGTAGGCTCGCTTCAGGCGCTCCAGTGCGATGGTGTCAGGTTTGCCCGTGAACATCCTCGATATATGTCGACTCACGTTTCTCCAGTACCGGAAAGGGCCCGAGGTGGTGTGGGTGGAGAGCAGGTCGGATAGGTTCAAAGCGCATGCAAACGTGGGTTGCACTGGTCAGGTCGGATGTAATGTACGGTGCGCGTTCTGGAAGAGAACGTGTCGGATGGGGTTTAAGATCCCGGGAGAGGTCCCGAAAAAGGTGGACATATTCGTGAGTAGACAAAGCTGCCGAGGGCGGTTCTGAGGAGAAGAAGTCGCTGGACAGACGGAGCGGAGTACTGTCGACGAGCTCCGTGCTCGAGCACCCTAAGTCCGATTTCAAGGCGCACTGGATACCCAGAAGTACCAGTGGCAGACGCTGACCCCATTGCGATGGCGTGCCATGGGCAATCAGTGCTGCCTTGAGCTTCGGTGGAAGCGTTCCACGAGGCCATTGGTCTGGGGATGGTAGGCGTTGCAGAAAGGAAATGTGCGCTAGTTGGTTAGGGTTCACAGTGAAATATGGGGCAGCGCTAGAACAAAGACAAGGACGAGAAAAGACATGACAGAGCACGTCCTGTCTTTTCTAGCCCTTGTCTTCGTCCTCGCTCTGCCCCATATTTCACCATGATTTGTAGGTGGCCATGCGAAGACCATGCGCGTAAATCAAGCGCAGGGGCTCATGAAAGAGGGCACACTCGAATTACTGTCCTCTGTCAGTCACGATCTTTGAAGGGCATCCGAAGCTGGCAACTCATGTCGTGAGAAATCCTGCCGCGACCGTTGCTGCAGAGCTGTCTGGAAGCGGAGTCGCATCTGCCCAACAAGTAAATCTGTCTTCAGCTGTGAGCAGGTAGCGAAATCCATCACGCGGTGGTAATGGTCCGTCCGATGATGTCAATGTGAACAATGTCGAAACGATGGTCAGGCTCGAGAAAGTGGCGTGTTGGGGGGAATATGGAATCTGTGGACTTCGGCACCTTAGCAGGATGTGCATGCACGTACCCAGCCGAGTACATCCGCATTCATCCGGGGACATACGTAGCGCAATGAGACAAGGCATTGCAAGCACGAACGCCGGAGTGAGCGAGCTGGTGCAGCGTGTCGAAAAGCTGCTTGCGTAACGTGCTAGGGTCAAAGGGTCTGGGTGTGCCTGTAGAAGTGTCGCAGACGAGGTTGGCGCCATAAATCAGGATATCGTCCAATCGCAGTGCTCTCTTAGATGAGTGCAGTTCTGTGAGCTCGGGTTCATTAGCTTGATGTACTGCGAGCGTCTGCACGTTGACTGGCGCAGGAGTTGTCGACTGGCGCAAGTGATGTCACGGCGTCCACCCGGCTGAGAGTGTCAGCAGGTGTGTTCTGGTCACCGCTGACGTGTCGGGTGTCGGTGGAGAATTGCTATATAAACAAGACATGGCGGATTTCTCGTGGCGTGTGCGGCGACGACTACCTGTAAAGTGAATATGTCAACGGCGAGGGCTCCGTGAAAATTGGAAATGGTCGGCCTTCGACGAAATGACGAAAGTGTCCGATGGCGAGATAAATTCCAAGTAACTCTCGACCGAAGGCCCTGTAACGAGCTTGTGTTGGGCTGAGTTTCTTGGAGCAAAAGGCTAGGGGTTGCTATGAGCTGCCAACACGCATCTAGAGAACTGCTCCCCTCGCGCCAGCCTTGCTGCCACTCCGCTCGAGGTGACGCCCGACCTCTTCTTCCTTCACCTTGCAGTCCTGTTGATGTTGGCGGCGCCACAGATAATCCCCAAGAATGACTTTGCAAATGACCAACTGAGACTGATAGGCATGCGCGGCATAAAGTACTGTGATCCAGTTGTGACGCATTAGACTCAATGTGTCAGCGAAGTGGTAGAAATATATTGTGAACGTCGGCATCATCCTCCGAACTTCCTTCGGAGAAAGACGCCGGCCGAAGAGCGCACAAGCGAACACACAATACGCACTGCGTGCAACGAGACAAAGTTCAGTAGAAAATTGGGAAACTGATACCACAAATTCAAGTGATCAGTGAAGTGAACAGGCAGAGCTCTTGATATGCACGTGACTTGAACTTAAGATGAGAAGGCAGCGATTATACGCTTTATTGTACACTAGACGAGACAAGTAAAAATAGTGTTTGCTTTCAGCTGGGTTGTCGGTTTACGTCATAGTACATGAATACTTTCTTTACTTGTAATACATTACCACACCAACATAGCTGGAAAAAGTCCTTTCCATTAAACACTTCTTTACGATTGCTTAGAGCCTGCGCTACATAAAAGGAAGTTAGAAAGGCGCTTCAAGAGGCCTACAAAGCCGAATTTACTATTAGCATATCGCAGACACACCGCACACATCTTGCAGGCATAAAAAACAAATCAATTGAAGACTTAATTGCTCAAGCATGCATTTCCCAGCAGTGCAATCATAACGAAACGCAATTTTAAATTACCGCTTAATGTTGCTCACGTGGAATGCTCTGTGGAATACATGCTCATGTGACGTGACTACTATATGTAAGAATACGGCGACAAAAGCTTGTGAATGAATGTTATACTTTCCCCAAACCTTTCCTACATAAAGAAAAACTGCCTTCCTTATAAATAAGCACAAGGCCGAAGAACTTCTGGGTCTCCTATTCTCTCTGAGTTTTACATTTTTGTAGAAGTATATACTTGAGCTCTTCTACTATGAAGAAGTTTTACCTTTCGTATGTCGAACTTATACTCGTCGTCGCTTTGAGTACCATTCTCAGCACCAGAGAGCTGCCACGTAAAAAGGACGCTAAACGTGATCACTCCAAAAGCACGAGCCCCATTTCCTGCAGCCATCGCTGAAGTCATCTCTGCATAGTCTCAATGCTCACTCTTTATATTTGCTGAAGATGAATGCCGATTTAACGTCCACTTGCTTTTCAGCGCACAAATTACTCTCACAATGAAAATAAAGTTCATTTTATTAAAGGCCAATCACACAGATGAGAAATAATGCTTCGCACTCAGGTTACTTTAAATGTGCAGCTTTTAGGTAGTAATAAATTAATATATCGTTCTTGCATATGTCAAAGAACAAGGAAATAAGGCGAACAATTTTCTTTGCTGCTTCGCGTATAAAGGTGAAGCAACAAAATACATCTGATTGGATGGCTTAAGCAGGCCATAAAAATTTCTACATCTTCTGTACAGATAGCTTAGCCAGCCAATAAAAATTTAGCAACCTTGTATACGATTTCACAGTAGTTCACAGTTTTTTCTTTGTGTGTTTGTACGGAGAATATTTTACGACACTAAATAAACCCGTGGCAGCAAAGCTGCGCTTTTCTTGAGATATCATGTGCGCTGAAGTAGTGCAAATTTCTCACAATACCAAGAAATAAAAAAAAATCACGACATATCCACGAAGTGAATGATGATGAGTGGGCGAAGCTCGATCGTTTTCATCCATGGCAGAAAGAGAATCTGTGGTCTCGAACGCGCTTATACTTCATGGTCATCAGCGTCATCGTCATCGTTATCACGTGTAGTGGGTACATTCCACTATACTGGAACGCGCTTATACTTCATCGTTATCACGTGTAGTGGATACATTCCACTATACTGCGTCATCGTCATCGTTATCACGTGTAGTGGGTACATTCCACTATACTCCGTGATCGTCATCTTTATCACATGGAGTGGGTACATTCCACTATACGTGGCTACCTACCTACCTACCTACTACAGCTACTACTACTACTACTACAGAGGAGGGACAGACCCACACCCTAAGGAGCTTCGCCCCTAAAAAATATCACGGCATATCCACGAAGTGAATGATGATGAGTGGGCGAAGCTCCGGAGGTAATCTGGTAAACAGTCAATCCTCCGTAAATTTTGCCTACTCGATCATCATACAAAGACCTGACACAGAAACGCGGGGGTGTGGTGTGATTATACATACAGTATATACACAATTTTTCATTATTTACATTAAGCTCAGGGGAACGTTTGTTGTCGGCGTTGCCGTTTTGCCTTTCGAGGTCTAGAGCGCGTTCACGATCGTTTTCATCCATTGCAGAAAGAGAATGTGTGGTCTGGAACGCTCTTGTTTTTCATGGTCATCAGCGTCATCGTCATCGTTATCACGTGTAGTGGGCACATTCCACTATATGGTGGCTACGACGGAGGAGGGACTGAGCCACAGCGTAAGGAGCTTCGCCCCTAAAAATCTGGTGAGCATAGGCTACGTGCAAAGATATAACTCATGAAGGCGACTCTAGAGGCAACAAACGCAGATTTGACGGAATGTTCTCTGCGGCTTGCACAGGGGTGCAATCGCGGAACGATGCCTTTTCCTATGCCAATGATTTTCGTGCTTTTCGCGCGTGGCCAGTGGCCAGAGCGACGGTTCGGTCGCGTTATCAACGCGATCAGCCAGCCGCGAGTGCTGGACGATAAGAAGCGCAGCTTATGGCATAAGGCATCGCTCCGCGACAGCACCCCTGCAGCGGCCGTGACAGTGCAATCGCTGCTGTCGTATGTTCTAAACTGCTACCGAGTTCGCTGCCCGTTAGCCCGAGGGTGATGAGCTTTGGTCGTTTAACGAACGAAGCGGCCCGCGCCACACGTGTGCAGCTTCGCTATGGTGGCTAGAGGGGGGGCTCAGTCCCTCTCGTGTCAGCATCGGCGGTGCTGCGCCGTGCGATTCCGTGCGGCGTTCTTTCATGAAACCGACCGGTGGCGCGCTTGTCGTCTCCGGGAGCAGGGCGAGCGTTGCCGTAGCAACCGGCCCTTCGCGGGAAATCAGAGAGCTTCTTCGATTTACACGTCCCGGACGGCTCCGGACGGCCCCGGACGCCGGCGCCGCATTCGTTTTTCTCGGGGACCAACCGGAAGCTCCGCCCACTGGTCCGGGACCGCTCGGATGCATGTTCGTTTTTCGCGTGCCTGGCGGCCTGCGGACGGCCCGGGACTGTCCGAACGATTTCTTGCTGGCAGCTGGCAGACGACGGCGCGGTGCGCATGGCTGTGCCTCACGCGTGCGGCCATCTTAAGTTAGACACGGGAAATTTTCGACGCGCTCTTGCTCTCTCTATGTTTTTCTGTCCGCTTCTCGCGTGTTTCGGGATTTCGCATTGTTTTCGCACTCAGTTCTTGTCGTCGGCGTTCTGAGCCGCGTCGAACATGTTCGTATTCCCGAAATTCGGGCCAACACGCGTGGTGCTCGCCAGCAGAAACAGCGGTGGAACGCCCACGCACGTCTTCGATGCGCGCTCGCTCGAGTAGTTCACTTATAGTAAGTGGTGTCACAACGGAAGTAGGTATAATTCACTGTCTAACCACTGTTGAGGTTGGAATTACGTCGGCGTTGTGCCTGGTGTCGCAGCCATGGACGGAGCAGACGGCGTAGCAGACGCCGTAGCGGACGCGGGCTCCCACGCGGCGAGCATCAAGCGCGCAGGCGGCCCGCGGCCGCTCGGGACCAACTCGGGACTTTTGGATCACGTGATGACGGCGGCAAATGACGTAGCTACCTATGAGCCGAGGCGTCCGCGGGCCGCCGGCGACTGGTCCGGGACTTGGTAAATCGAAGAAGCTCAGAATTGCCTAGTCAGCGCACGCGGTTATGGCACGCTGTCTACTAAAACGGGAAACGCATCGCACGTTTCTCGCAACCGATAGACATGCGTTACGTTTTTTGTGAGCGAGAGAGGCATGTCGCAATTTCCAACCGATAAACGTGCATTGCATTGTTAGCGGCGAGAAACGCATGTCGCGGTTTCGAAAGACACCATATACCATACATATGCGACGAACAACAGTGTTATACCCGTGTTGCGGCCGATCTCGTTGTTATATATAAAACATTTTCTGTCGTGAAGTTATAGTGAAGTTGAGTCCGTTGCTGTCCTCGGACCCGCGGTCGCGCGCCTTATTTTTGTTACAGACACAGACAGACAGATACAGACAGACGGACGGACGGACGTATATATAGGTGGAGGGATAGAAAGACAGTACGCTCGAAGTCGTAGAAGATTGCTAAGAAATGTATTGCATTTAATATAAAAGCAGCAATAGGCCCCGTAAACGACCACTCACTGCAGGTGCACTGTTTTCCAAGCGTTGCACTCCACACACAGCTACAGCAGTAAGAAACAATTACGAAAGTTCTTATGCAGCCAGCCTCACTCATGTTCGCATAATCTCAAAAGCTATTTCTTTATATGGTTAGTGTGCGCCCTAAGTCGTGGACGCAAAAAGGGCCTCGCGTCCGTACGAAATACCCCCAGCGGACGTCAGCCAGCGCGCGGAGCAAGTTTTATTGAGATGGCATCTCGGAGCCTCGGAGCCGCGAGACGCGCCGATGCGGTGGCGCTGCTGTCGGCTCCGCGAGCCGTCGGTGCATCTTCCTGAAAGAATATTGTTTCTCCGGCGCGCCGTTGCTGACACCTCCCCCTCTAGCCACCATAGCTTCGCTCAACGGGCTCGTTGCCCGCGTAGTCGTTTGAGAAATGATATTGATGTGACCGCGTTCGCCTGAGCGTGCACAAAGTCTGGCGAAAAAAAGTGCACGCGCTAACACTACGGTTCTCTCACGGCTTATAACAATTTACCATCTCTTGAAAGTAAACGGGAACGAAAACGCCTCAAGCGAAGCACCAAAGCGCGGCTACGTCCCTTGCCGCCGCTTGCGTCGTCTGCTCACGTATGCCATGTAATCTGCGGCTGTGGCCGCTTTAGTGCTGCAGGCAGCGCGCGACTGTAGCCGCTCCTAACGTATGCACGGTGCCTATAGGGAGTATGCACTGACGTCAATGTGGCCGCCATTTTGTTGTACAGCCAGCACAGTGAAAGCCGCTCTTTCTTATCTTGATCTGCTTATCTCCAGAACAGCGAAGCTGTGAAGTGTACAACAAAATGGCGCCCGATGACGTCACGTGAATACGCCCTTATAGGGGGTATTCACTTCTCCAGTATTCAAGCAGAGGGCATGTTGAAGTCTATTATACGAAGAATAGAAAAAGCCGAGCTGCATATTTGCGTCACATTCATGGATTTACTTAAGGAAGAACAATAGAGGATATTGATAATGATTTTTTTTGTTGGCCCATTTTTTGTTGGGTGCAGTCGCGGTATCGTCTGCTAGCGTCTCCGTAAGGAGATGCCACCGAGACACTGAGACGTAGTCGTTTTCGGAGCTTTCGGACCAAGAAAATGGTCTACACCGAGCTAAAGAGCCGATCACCAGAGCACCCAAACGTGGGCGGATAGATAGATAGATAGATAGATAGATAGATAGATAGATAGATAGATAGATAGATAGATAGATAGATAGATAGATAGATAGATAGATAGATAGATAGATAGATAGATAGATAGATAGATAGATAGATAGGAGAATGGACTGTTGGGCGAGTTGGTATTCCATGTTTCAAGAAAAGTGCGCGAAAAACGTGGACGAAGAGAGACGGGAACAACACAAGCGCATTGTTGTTCCCGTCTCTCTTCGTCCACGTTTTTCGCGCACTTTTCTTAAAACATAGATAGATAGATAGATAGATAGATAGATAGATAGACAGATAGACAGATAGATAGATAGATAGATAGATAGATAGATAGATAGATAGATAGATAGATAGATAGATAGATAGATAGATAGATAGATAGATAGATACGCTCAAAGTCGCCGAAGTTCGCCAAGAAATGGTTCGCATTTAAAATAAAAGGGAAGTGACAGGGGGAGTAAAGCGATGGGCATACGTGGCATGCGGGCTATGGACTTCGACGCACACTGCCATGCGGAGCGCGCAAATAGATGCCTGTTGGGATCTTCGCGGCGATCGAGTCTCGTGTGCGGACACTGATTTACCGCGGGCCTGCGCAAAAGCGGCTGTAGCACTGTCTACACGTGTTTACATGAGTAAATCATTGCTTCGGTCGCTCTGCAACACCGACAAGCTAATGCTAATCAGTCATGCTCTCTCACGCGTGTACCGTCTGTTTTAAAATGCGAAATATTCTTTAGCGAACTGCAAGCTCCTTGAACGCTTATATCTATCTATCTATCTATCTATCTATCTATCTATCTATCTATCTATCTATCTATCTATCTATCTATCTATCTATCCGCCCACGTGTGGGTGCTCTCGTGATCGCCTGTTTAGCTTGGTGTAGACCAAAATTGGTATTTGAGGGTAAGCGGGTTTGAGGAAAATAATCGTCCAGTCGTGACATGAATAACGTGAAAATCTTGTCGCGTACGTCGACAAACCCTTGCCTCCTGACATCTGTGGCACATACCCGTATACAACGAGCCAGGGTGGCGGGTGTGCGCCGCAGGCAATTGACAGTTCATATCTTCCCAGGAACGGTGAGAACAGATATTGGTAATTTAAGTGCAAGATAGTTAAGAAAGAAATTACATCGGCAGCATAGACCGGACAAATGCTAAGAATAAATATCAGGATCTCAGCGGGAATCGAACTCAAGCATTCTGCTTGTAAATTAAGTGTTCTACCACAGAGCTACGCCAGGTCTCGAAACTGCTTTGGAAAAAGACCCTATGTAATCCTAATATCGGGAAGACACCGATTGTGGTTGCAGTGCTGGCTATCTAATTTTATTTACAGCCGCTTACCATTCATCAGCTAACAGACTCAGACACAGATCCCAGACACAAATCATTTTATAAGTATGTACCCAGGATTACGAACAGGGTGGAAGTGTTGTCTCCAAGCAGCTGTGTCGCACCACAACAGTTTCCATACGAGCGCCCTGGGATGCAATGCTTAATACGCTGCCTTGGAACAGCCTGCTATTTACCTGCGGACAATATAATTGGCATATCATATAATCTTCAATTGAAGGGAACGAATGAAAGCTCAGAAGAACAAAAGCAGCACAGAGAAGCGATGAATAGAGCATTAGACGAACGTCACAACAGAAATATTTGCCTAATCGCACTAGGTGACCGAGTTCTGGAGCGGACAGGTTATGGCAGTCTTACCACAAAGCTTGTGGGTCCCACGCGGAACATTATCCATAAATTTTTGAGCGTAGCAAGTCCGTCGAAAAGTCAAAGTGGCATGACAGTGAATACTCACGACTTTTGGCGTAAGAAATCGCGTTTTTCGGTAATCGGCCTTGTGCATAAGGGCATTGGCCAGACAGTTGTCTGTGAGCGAGTTCACCGGGAGAAAACACTCACAGCGTAAACTATCTAGAATCTGATCGAAACGCTGAAGCGGAGCGACATGCGTCAGGGCAATGCTGTTCAAATGCCAAAAATAAACACGCAAGCTTATAGAACGCTGTTTTTTTTCTTTGTGACGACAATAAATTTTAAAGCACATGGGCTCTGAACTATTGATCGCGCCTATACGGAGTATCTTATAGACGTGGTTAGCATTCTCATGAAGTTAAATACCCGATGCGCGATATCTCCTTTGACGCAGCGTTGAGTGATAGCTATATCGATGTGGTGGTAGGCTGATGAAGCACAGCGTGGTCGTGTTTGTCTAAACTGGACAGCAGTGCGGAAGTGCCGAAGAATGGCTATAAGCTGCTGTGGCCGCGATGTGAGACCTCTGGCAATGAATCGCCGGAGTACGCCTGGATATACTGGGCCACTTATTGATATGAGAAAACGCGCGGCTCAGAATGAGGAAGCCCTCGATGAGTCTTCCGCTCGCGAAGGCCTCCATCTGTGATCGTATTTTTGTAGTCATCGCCGCTAAGAAACTGATCAAAAATATTCAAATAATGAAAACCATGTGTATAAAACGTTTAAAACCGGTGGCGAGCTCCTCACAACAGTGGCAGACCTCCTGCCAGTGACAGCGAGACTTCATGGTATTCAAGTGGCATCTGTGGACCTGTATTCTTGTTCACCTGGGTACGCGTGACATATACTGCTCACTCTGTTAAGCGAACTGTTAGTTGTCACAATATTTTCACGTGGTTGTGACGTCGACGAAGGCAGCAGGCGACGTGTCCAAGATGAAACTGTTTATTAGGCCGAACTTGTGGCCGGTAAACGGAAAGCAAGATTACAGCAGTACACGCTGGCACTGATAGCGGCAAACAGAGCGTCGGCCGTCGATCAACTGGTCATCGCTGGAACGCACCGGCTTTTATACATCACGCGTCGAACATGCTAGCCTTATCACTGGTCATCGCGCAACCTCTGGAATAAGCTCGAGTGTTCGCGTCTTGCGCGCAATCTCAACCCAACGATCTACAATAATTGTGAAGCTTCTAGAACAATCAGCCGCGGTTTGCGCTGAGCATGCGGACAGTCTTTGTGGGCGAAAACCGAGTACAACAAAAAATGAAAATAAGAAACGCGCGTGACAATATATATGTACAATAAATCAACGAAACTGATATAGTGTACTTCTCTCCTGTCGCCATCAGTGTCTTTGCCTTTCAGGTTCAACTGTGAGTGAATTGATATAAAATCTATAGTAGAAAACAGTGATAAAAGACAAGACGAAGACAGGACGCAAACCGTGGCGCTGAATAACAAGCAAGTCTGTTCTATTCTTCTAGTCCGCATATATATATGCTCCACCACAATCTCAAGGAAACAGTAAAGCAAAAAAAAAAATGATCAGCCTGCGCAAAGGCAATAAAAATGATCACTGGGACAGAGGTGTTAACTAGTTTGGAAGTAGAGAAATCGAGCGGAGAGTTACATATGCCTCGCCGCGGTGGTAGATATGATAGGCTTCAAAAATGAGACGCGCGCGTTCGTCATGGTATTTTGAAAGGAATTTGATAAGAAAGCGAAAATTTAAAAGATGGCTGGCAACCGCGATCATTTTATTGAAGAGACAGTTGACTATCTCTAGCTTGTTTCTGGGCATTCTTCGCATGCTCCAGTATGCGGTCATCAGCAGACCACCCAATTTTGCTACCATAATAACGTCCGCATTAAAGAGGACCTTAACACACAACACCATCACAACATTCAACACACTTCTGCCGGTGCTACTTACTACATATTTTCAGATTGATCTATTAATTGACTCCCTGACAAAGACTACCGAGCTTATTTCTGGCAGAAAACAACAACAAATTAACGCCTGTGCTACTGACCACTTTCTTAAGTATATTGTCCCACCTTGTGCACATCAGGGACGACTGCTACGATTTTCTGCGGGAGTGTCGCTGACTGAACTGCTGCGGACTACTTGTTTTTAAAGCTAGATACGAGGCTTTCTGCGAAGCTGGCCAAAAGCGTTCCTGCGAAACCAGCAAGCTTCAGACGTGCTATTTGAGAACAAAAACTCGCTTCAATTTGGTCGTCACAGGACCTCTCTAGAACTGTTATTATGGAAGCCGTTGCAATGTCGTGCTTAATAAGCTTCGAGTGCGCAGAACAAAACTACAGAACGCTCTTTTGTGACCTAGGCGCATAACCCCAACAGACATGCTTGTTCGAGAACAAGTGTTCCAAGTCTAAGAAGCGTAGGTTATTGTCTGAATGATGCTCATTGGTGCATTCTAAAGGACTTAATTCCGTGAGGAATACGTCTAAAATTACTGCAGCAGGCTGCACGTCGTGAGAGTTAGTGCTATAAAAATTTAAAAAGTCGTCCACGTATCGTATCCCCTTTACCGTGCTGTTCTGTCTGATTATGGTCATCTGCAGACTTGCTGTTGCTGCCGGACGTTTAGTAAGTGGGCCACCAACACCATCGTGTGCACTTTTGCCATGTGAAATGGCAAAGAAGTTCTACTTTGCTGATAGGTTGTAGTCCTCGTGGTAGCTAAGGTTCAAAAAGCTCTTTCTCTTTTGAGTGTGTAGCCATTTAGAGGTCCGGCTTGTCGCCCATCCGCTGCCATAGGTCGCATGGTCATGCAGCAGTCAATACAGGCCTAAAAGAAGGCTAACAATGTTCAAAACCAGTGAAAATAAACTAACAAGGTCAAGGATAAACTACAGAACTAGGCAATAATCAATCACAATAATATGCCTAAAATTGCGGGAAAACGCTGCGCTTTGCCAGCGCGTACAAGTGACATTGGATGTGGACATCAAAAATTCTTTTTTTCACCTTAAGAAAAATTTACGCCAACGAAAATTTCCACATCACAATAGAAGATGTTGGAGCATATAATGAACCCTCTCATGTACTTTTATCGCGAAGGTCGTGATGCCATATTTACGAGCGAATCTCCCGAAAGATTGCAAGCATTTTTTCTCAATAAACGTTTCTTTACATATGTCGAAAATATTTTTAGCAGACACTATATCGATTGGTAAGAACGCTAAAAACTTTTTTCGGCTGTAACATAGCCGCCTTTTTAACATCTGAGTTTTCATGTTTTTGTTGCTTCTTTGCTAAACCTATTTAAGCAGGCAAATTAATATATTGTTACGCAATGTCCCTGCCATTGCTTCGGCCCACCCTGTTGTATTTCTTCAGGCAATCGTCCACGTCTTCTCCAGACCTCCCACCAAAGTTCGGCGGAACCCGGTAGTAAGGCAACAAACCCATCGGTGTCGACGTCGAAGCACCGGAGCTCTTGTACTGGGACATCTCGAATGGCGACGGCGGCAGTCAGGGCTGGGCAGTATCGAAGATACATGTATCTTAGATACTATCTTAGATACTCATAGGGTATCTTGTATCTGTATCGCGATACGTGTCGCAAAACGAGTATCTGTATCTGTATTTCCGATACATTCAATAATGTATCGTGTATCTTAAGATACAAGATACTGCTCCAGAAACGCCGCCATGCGAAACAATAAACGTCGGCTGGACTCTGCTTCTCAAACTGATACTGCTACCACTAAGTCTCCTGAATAAAATTAACGCGAGAGTGACATTCTTTTGTCATTCCGCCAGGGTGTTCCAGTGAGCACTATCGATTAGGTCTATACACGTCCCTATTTGTGGAGAAGAGCCACGTGATTGCGCTCGAGCAATCTTGACAAAAACAAGCGCGCGAACGGCGACGCGCAGCCGACCTTTCGTTTTTTTTTTTTATGTTTTCTTTCTTTTTAGATCTGTCGGTGCCATCAACCTTGTTTGTAGCAACGGTACTGTGCTGCGTGCTCCAATGCGTGCGGCGTCTTTCCCTCAAATTCCGATGCCCCTTTGTTGTCGTTATCGAAGTTTGCCTTGCGAGGTGCTTCGTTGTAAAATCTCAAGTATGTAAGAATGGGGTTGCTTAGCGTCTCGCGGCTTTGATCCCAGTGATTTCAAAGATCTGGTGAGTGTAAGGCTGACGCGATGAGATGAGATTGACTTGTATGCAATTTAGATTCTAACAACCGTCGCATCACGGTGTCCCTGCTAGATGCAATAGAACAAGCATTTACGTAACAGAAGATATTTTGACGTACTTTATCCTTGTTCGTCGTCCTAAATCATTCAAGAAGTATTTTTAATGATGGCTTAATTCCAAGTGCACAAGTTCTTTCTTTGATCTCCTGCGTTTGCATCCTACACATTTTCTATATAGCGTCTGTATAGTGTTCACTCGTATGTTTATTGTAATATGCCTTTCGTAACCTGATCCTAAACTCCTTCTCTGCTTTATTCTGATTTTTCTTTTCATTTTCTCGGTTATTGCTACTATTTAAACATCTCCATTCCATGTGAGTTTACTGTTATGTTAAGGTGACGCTGAGAACAAAGGTAAAGCAATCTGAGTGTGCTTAGAGTATACAGTAAGATAAATTCTTTTTTTTTTGTGCTACAAATAAGCAGGTGAGCAGGGCTAAATGTTGCAATAGTGTGAATAGCAGTGATATCATGTGACGTTTTTTGCCAGGTAGTACAATACATCTGGGAAATTTCTGGGCGGCACATGTGCTATCGGAGAGCAAATGGCAAGAGATTGCACGTTAGTGAATATGTTGCTAACGAACGCTTTACGTAAGCAGATAAGTAGAACCTGAAAAAATAATTGCAGTTTTATGTCATCAGCGAATTATATGCGCCGACTCGATAGTTATCGTCTTCACATGATGATTCTCAATAAATATCGCTACCAGCGTTGTTGCTGCGTTGCAGATGTCGGGTGGTGAGTTATTACGAAAGCTCTAACTACGCTTACGGACAAGTTAAGACTCTGCACCGGTATTTTTGCCATAGTGCAGAGGCTTCTTATTGAAGTAAGGTGTGTGACCGGGCTTATTGAAGTTCTTGCAATTAGACGGCAACACGCTAGCTGGTCGCCATGCAGAGCAGCGACACTCATCATTTCCAAAAAGTCTCAAGTAAAAACCACTGATAGCGCAGCTTCTAAAGAGCTGTCAAGTAAACATGTTCCAGTAACTTGTTTCAGGAGGAAACTAATGCACATTGAGCAAGAAAGACAGAACTTTCGAGATTCAAAGAGATATTTTCTTAAAAATAAACAAAGTTGGTCGCAATTAAGACATTTTCTATAAACAATTATGTACATAGGCATTTGCTGCTTCATTTTATAGAACTATAATAGCAAATTTACAAATGTATCGAAGTATCTTAAGATACAATTGGGAAGTATCGTATCGGATACATTCATTTCGGAAGTATCTTGTATCTGTATCTCCAATACTTCTCACCCGAGTATCTTGTATCGTATCGCGATACAATTTCAAAGTATCTTTGCCCAGCCCTGCCGGCAAGGCGGTGGCTGCGGCGAAGTCCGGATAGTAGTGCTTCCGTCGTCGGTTTTTTCGTACTCCGCCCCTTCCGCCAATCTGTTACGCACACAGAAAAGGTTTAAAGGGAGGTGTTTAATGAGCCAGACACCAAAGACCGTGGTGATCGCAGTAGCAGCGTCGTAGTTCTCCTATTCTTCTGCCGCTTCTCTCGGTTTACTCTTGCAGGAACCCTTCATAACACGCAAGGATGGCAACCAGAATGAAGGGAAGGGGTTGTTTTTTTTGAACGATGTCAGGATGTCACGCAAGATTCTTGATCGACGGAATGCTACGCAAGCCACGTTGCAAAGTGTGCATTCACATGACAACCACAGCATCAGTTAAGAGCTTAGCGTCAAGTTTTACACTGATAAATAAAGGAAACCTTGACTACGACACCAGCAACTGCATCTCTCTGCTTGAATGCTAAACTTGCAAATTTCAGTATATAGGTCTGATCAAAACACCATTAAATTACGATTCAATGACCACAAAGCGCACGTTACCACTCTTCTCAACCTGCCCCTATCTAAACACGTCAGAATACCAGATTACTCGCTTGATAAACGAATGACTACGATATTACAATCTGGTTTTAAATCTCACTGTGAAAGAGAGGTGCGCGAATCATTCCTCATCTACAAATTTAGGGCAGCATCATCAGGCATTACGGAAGCACGGGTGCGCTGACATTCTTGCCAACATAACGGATAAGCCGTGCGAGATTGATCTATCAAATGCTGTACTTCATTTCAGTGATCGTAGCATGTCCCCTGCTAAATACAATTTAATTCCGTTTTTTAGTTGTTTTTCGCACCTACTTTCATTAGCCGAGGGCGCACATCCTTCCTCGTAGAAAGTTTTCACTGCAATTACCGTTTTCTCTCCTTCTTTTATGGTTTGTTTGTTGTTGGTATACACACGCTAGCCCCATCTTGTGCATCTTCTTCTACATCTTCAGTTTTTCCTTGTTGTTGGTATACACATGTTAGCCTGTTTTCGCGCATCTTACACATATTCACTGCACATTTTCACCGTTGTTTATTGTTGCTCTACACCTGTTTATGTTATGTTTTTTTTAAGCATTTCATTTGCAGTTTATTTTTGCTGCACATCTTCACCGCTGTTAGTATTTATTTATTTCTCTTTTCTTTAGTACCCGCTCCTATACTTGGAAAGCTATCGTTTTTCCGAAGTATGACTTCTGCACAAGTCTTGTCACACCGTCCTGCCACAATCACATTGCACGAATGCCTATATATTCACTTCTATTTACGCGCCTTGAATATATTATATCTGTGACCATAGCCCTTTACGGCCTGACCCGCACAAACGTGTGGGTCAATGAAGACGCTCACGAAACGGCACCTGTTTCAGTTTCGGTTTCATAGCTCTGTGCCGCTGAAGTCAATGTTTACGGGAATATATCTGTTTCAGTAGTTCAATAATTTCGACATCAGAGGGCGAGTAATCGTCCACGAAAAATGCCGTCTGAGCACGTGCGCCGACAGCAGCTACCTCAGACGTGTAAATCAACGCTCCTTCTTGTTATAATTTTTTTTCGGGAGTGTATGCACATGAAATGAGTATTAAGACTTTGAAAAACATGCTTCACTAAAAAAATTTACGCGTTCTTACCAGACACGCTGTGTCCTCACGCGTGAAAAAGTCACCCGCACATTTGTGTGGGCTGGGCTTTAGTCCTCGTCAAGTGCACGGCAGAGCGGCGCAGGTTGGCTCGTTCGCGCGCGGTTGCGCCTGCGCATTTTGTTTTTTTATTGCGAATAGTTTTCTTGGCATCATATTGACACATCTTTGGTTGGTGTTTCCTGATGTTTTCTGATATCTGAAGTTAGCGACGCGAAGTGATGTGCGTGAGTTGTGATCATTATTTACACAGAAAATATTAATTTTTTTGAATGTGTTGTGACAACATGCATTATATTTCAAAGAATTAGATTTTACATTGCCTATCATATAGAGTTTCAGTATCGCCAGTGAAAATCTAAGGATAATTAATAACATTGAGGGTTAAAATTGCTAAAATTATCTAACTCAGGGAACAAGCTTCTGTGGGCGCTCAATTTTCTTTTTTTTTTCACATGCCGATATCTTCAAACCAAAGAATGAAGTAGGCATAGAAGAGATATTGAACCTCCTGGTGTATTACGTCAGAATTGGGTAGGGAACACGTTGACGAATTGACAGAGATTCATATTCGTGGTTCGAACCAACTTAGTGATGAAAACTGGAGTATGGAAGGCGAGATTTTGAGCAGCCGCCTCCGTAATAACTGGGTCAGGTGACCACTCACCCTATCCTGCCAATTTCAGTGAAATTGATGTCCTTTGGAAGAAGACACATTCGGCTACAAAGCCTCAACTGCTTGTAAGTGGTGAGACAGCCGACGTTCTTGTTGTTGCCAAGACTCCTTTGCCGACTTTTTCACAATAATTTAATGCAAAGATCTTTGAAATTACTGCTGACAAAACGGTAGTGTGCCCTAGTTGTAGACATAGAACAACTTTGGAAGTAACTGTGCAAAAGATCGAGCAGCTTTAGGTATGGACCTGATCATGGGCTGCATCCGATCTCTGAGGAACTTTGCTCGTCACCAGGCGCATTGAAAGCGGAAATAAAAATGTGTCACAAGATCAATCCTTAGACAAGCTTACTGGAGTGTAAAAGGCACCCGGCATAGCCAAGCCATTAGACTCAGCTATACGTACCACTGGCGATGAGTATACAGCTTGACATCTGCACATCACTGCAGGCTGTCAAGTGTAGCTTCTTGTTCAAGGACGCGTTGTATGAAGTGCAACTTATACCTGTGCCTCACAAGTGACACACAATACTCTAAAATGTTGCATTCGCACCGCTGACCACGCATTTTTTGCTTTGTCTTAGCCGTTATGAGTGTATTCCTCGCTGCAGTGAATCACATAAATAAAAGCCCAGCCCGCACATATGTGCGGGTCTGTTTTATGGGGCAAAAACTCCAATTCTTGCAGTTTAACCTTTGAAAACCTAATTACAATTGAGCAAACATGGATATTTTTGAGCAAGTTAGCAATTTTTCTATTATATCTTTCTCGGGCAGGAAAGGGATAGGCGTGCGCACGAGGGGGCAGAGGGGGCGGCTGCCCCCCCCCCCCCCAAGTTACCTAAGAGGGGGGGGGCACAAACTCGGCCTTATTGATTGACTTAATAGGGCAGGGGGCGCTGCAACAATCCTTCGCCCCCCCCCCCCCGAAGGGGAATCCTGCGCACGGTTATGTCTGTGACGATATAGTTACGCTCGTGTTGGGGGCCCCCCGGTCATAGCCGCGTATAGAAGGAGTGCAATTCTATTATATCTTGTATTCCCATTTCTTTGTATTCCATTGTCTTCTGAACCAGTTCACACCGCGGTAAAGGAGTTAAACTTGCATTGTGCACTGATAGGCTCATGAACAACGCGCCTTTTATGAAGCGCCCTATCCACAAGGCATCTGCCTCCACAGATTTCGTTGAATTTGCTTATGCACAGGAGTGTCTCAGAAGAAGGCACAAAATTCATTGAATAAATATCGTCAACCTATGCTGGTGCAATTGAAAAGACACTTGTCAGTGACGACTCTGGAACGTTAAGAATGTTTCGGAATATCTAAACATTACCCTTCCTCAGACTGTAATGGTTAGCTACGCAGCCGTTACTTAAATAGCCATGAATTCAAAAGGTCAATTCCCGCTAATCAGGCAGTGAAGAGTGTCAGACGAGTTGCTAGAAGGGTATCGGATCCTCTAAATTATTGAAGTTTGAGGTCGGCTCTTACAATGAATAGGCTGTATTGAACTAACTACGATTCTACTTTGTCGTATGTTCCTTATTATTCCGTCTGCAAGGCATTATGCACGAACGCAGTTTCAGTGCACTCCCTTTGTCGCGATTTGTTTCATGCTGACTGACCTACAATAAGGCATGAGTGTCCGCGGGGGCATGCAAAAGGGACACTTCCCCACTCAAGCCACACCCGCCCTTGCGCCTACCCAAGCTACACCAGCGCCCCCCTCCCCCCCCTCTCCTCCAGCTGTGATGCAACGCGCGCTTGCCCTCACCCAAGAAAAAACCCTGCGGACACTCATGTAAGTAAGAGTTACGAATGTCATCAATTTGGGGAGTAGACATTAACTTGAGCAAGCTGGACGCAAGGCTAGGAAGAGTTGAAAGTGCGAGTTGGTCGTTGTTCATGAAGTGAATCATAAAATTTATTCTTAGCACTCGCACGAATTGTAAGTACCACTGACAAGAACACGACCAAGCACCCCAACCACACGCCGTGTGTAAAAACCTGGATCAGAAGTATTGTTTGCAGTTAAGGACTTAGTGTTTAGGGACCTCCTCGAGGCTGCCCATCACACAGCCCGTCTTACCATAAAAAATGCTTTGTAAGAAAATAAGCATGGGGACCTGCTTGCGCAGCCAAACACTTGTTTGGTAGGTTGCTATCATCAAAAGAAGGTCGTTTTCCTCGTTGAACTCTACGCCTTCCAACGAATGCTTATTAGATAAGGGTTTGATTAAAATGACGTCGAAGCGTTCACATGAGTGGCGTGATTTTTCGTGCACGCGGAAAGCAAGGCCACTGGCACCGCCATTTACCCCTCCTGCTCTGCTTAATACTCGGTTAAATGCTCGGTGCCATTTAGGCTTCAAGGAAGCTGCAGTAAAGAAAATGTTAGTCTATGACGCTGAAACTTTCGTTCAAGTATACCCGATAACTGGTAGTGTTATGTTTCAGCGACTCTGCATGATTGGTCGTGTTAAATTTAATTGGGAAGCGGCAAGCCATTACATAAATTTGTGCTACCACTACCATGTGGAAAGCATCCTAATTACATGCTCGGTTGCGTTAGAAGAGCAGTTGGAAGGCTAAAGTCATTTAAAAAAGCGTCTTGGTCATGGACACAAGAAATTGCGGTCCTGACATCCTGAGCTGTCGTAAAGCAAGAGTATGGAAGTCAAGATGGCCAAATGTATTGAATTCTTCGCTAAGCAGGAACATGGGCAAGAAATTACAAAACTTTCTTTTGTCTACCTTACGATGTGTTTATTCTTCTGTTATGGAGTTCCATGAGTTAAAAATTTTTGCGGTCCTTTTTGTTATCTGCTCATGCAAAAAGCGCGCCTTTTGAGACGAAAAGGGATAGACTTTTTGGAGTGATAAATAGCTACCAGGGCCACGCCATCCATTTGGTTTTATTAAACTGTAGATTTCTTTAGCAAAAGCTGTAGTGACCATTCTATGGTTGACGACACTCACCGGGCACTTGCGGATCATTTTACATTCTCTTTCTGGGCGCCACGATGCGCAGTGATCAAAGGCGCTTGGCTGCTGACCCGGAAGTCCTGGGTATGATCCCGCCGCAGAAATGAGAATTTGATGTAGGCGAAACGCTAGGGGCTTATGAACACTGATTTAGGTGCATGTTGAACAAACGCTTCCTTGTCTCTTAATGCATACATCTGATTTTGCCTATGCACAGTTTTGTCTTCATAGCTTTGAGGCTTTTTCCGTTTTTTATGGCATGCTCAATTCTCTCCATATTATACTGCCACGCGCATTTTTTTGTATCAGTTTACAGCATTCGCTTTCCACCCACAACAGACTGTCAGCAATGCTCGGCGCAGACCCCGCCTCAGTGTTCTAGAAGCTTCGCGATCATAGTAGATCGTTTTGATAAGATTGCACGCAGGACGCGGACCGTCCAGGGGCGCTATTTTGTAAGCGTTCTAGCATAGAACGGGGAGGAGGATAGAACAAAAAGAGGAGGGAAAGACATGCTCGATTGGTCGAGGCTATGAGGCTATTCCGACGGTCAAGACGTGCGAACAGCCACAAAATCTGCTTAGAACGGAGAGGAGGTTGTTATAACGGACTCGGGCGTCGTTCTATCGATGGTATGGCTACAAAACAGTCTCCGCGGACAACTCGGCTTGGATCGAAACGTAAGCGGTGGGGCCGGAGGTGTGGGTTTCTCGCGCATCTCTCTACCGCCTCACAGCTGACGCCTGTCCGCTGCTGTGTACTCGTGGGTGAGCTCGCTAGCACGTAAGGCTAACTGGGGATCCCGCTCCATAAATGAGAGCAGAAACGCTCTTTGATTGTCGGGAAAGCGCGGACCTCTTCTCGATTGCTGCGCTATTTGGACAACTGGGTAACGGTTCGAATTGTCGCGCCGTTTGAATTTTACAAGTACACCAACGTTTTTAGATTAACTCAGTTGGCAAAGAGCGCGGCCTTCCAGTGGCGCGGAGCGTCTCTCCGCCATCGCCAACCAGGCGGGGGCGCTACGGTCGCGTTAGGATTGGTCTCGGCGAGTCGTCTGCTACTGCGCTACTTCCACGGGGCCGACAAGCGACTACTGCAATGGTTAGGTCGATGTGGTAGTTGCTCTCATTTGACTTGGCTTGAGTGAAACGCGTGTTTTAGTTATATCTCAGCGTTATAAAAAGATACAAGCAGCGCGTAAGACAGGGCGTGCAAAAAAAAAGTAATAAAAGACAAGGCAAACACTGCACAGTGAGTGCGCTTACCTTAATTTCGTTTCCCGTTAGAGCGGGCATCTAGTTTTCGCCGGTATATACGCAGATCGTCTTAGGATCATGTAATGCTCAGTCATATTTCAACCTCATCTCATCACATAATACGCGGGCTGCTGAAAAGCCTACCAAAACACCAGCAAGTAACCCAGAAAAAAAAGAAAAAAAAAACGTCTTGTCATTTTCATTCGATTTCGTGAAACAGAATGCAGCAGGTGCATTATTTGCAGCGACGTATTCACGTGGTGTGTGTGCGAGTATTCGAAAATTTCGATATTCAAATGGAACACTGCTTTCTTCGATTCTATCATCGAATCGAATAGCCGTCATTTGTAAACCTGTAAACCTCAATTGTTAACCTGGATAGTAAATATTTCAAAATATCAACTGCACCGAAGTGAGGATGAAATTGGCGTAAATGTAGGATAACTTTCATCCCTGTTTGCTTATTAAAGGCATGAAAGGTGATAGCTCATGTAGGCAAGGTACTTCGCTTTGCGAGCGCAGACTTCATTAGCTATACAATGAGCATTCACGCTTTCTGAACAATTATGTGGATCCAAAGCATCCACTTATTCCCTCCAGATGCTTCCCTCGCTCAACTCCTGCCGTGAAAGTGCTCTAATTTTTAAAACTTGCTCTCAGTCACTGACCGAAAGAAAAATTATCCTTCCAGTGTGCTCCGCCATACGCCTACAAATGATGAGTACCTAGAATATATGTGCCCTTTACAATGCGCATCGACGTTCTTTTATCTGTATATGAGTATAGGCGAAACCTAAATTCGTCCATTCCATGCGCACAAAAACCTCTAGCACGCATGTTGCACAGAAATTGGGCAAGCTCCTCTGTTAAGCCACGGTCCAGTAAGAATTAAAAAGGGAACACACGGGCGGAAAGCACCAGTTATTATTTCTGTACAGACGTGACTACTAATTGAGAAAGACTTTAGCGGTCCGTGACAATTAGCCCAGCAATGAACATCGGGGCCGTTCGTTCTGGTTAGCTCTAGACGAAATGCTCGGCTGGTGATTTTAGTTAACTGGATAAAATTATTAAGATTAAATCGCACTGTCCCGTAAATACAGTTCTTTCCCGCACACAGCGCGTTGATTGTTGGCGTGCCATTCTAAAGCATTCCACCAGCGATTATGTCGCGTCAACACCCGCAAACACTCCCTTTTTCCATGCGATATCTCCCACTGGAACAATTTATCTAACGATACTATGTGTTGCAATACGACTGACGCTCATCGACCTCATTCAGTGTACTGAATTTTCGGCAATGTAGATACTTCCATGTAGTATTCATGTAACCTCTCCTGCACGGGCCGTATGAAGAACCAGCAGCATACTGAAACAAAAAAGAAAAAAAATTAAATACCTTTCTATCTGACATCGTCCTAACAGACTTTCCTAGGATTACTTCTCCTGTAATGTCCCGTTTTGATACCTTAGAGTATAATAAATAAATAAATAAATAAATAAATAAATAAATAAATAAATAAATAAATAAATAATTAAATAAATAAATACTGAGGTTATGAATACGAGAACAAGAACATCAATTTATATTCGTCCTACGAACGGCTGTTTCATATTCGTGACTGCAGTGTCCTAGGTGCTCGGCTGCTGGCCAGAATGTCACGGGTTCGATCGATGGATGTGCTAGAGGACCGTCTGTGCGATGTCACTGCACGATAAACACCCGACGGCCTAAATTTACGGAGGCAATACATAATCATATCGATCGTAGTTCTGGCATGTAATAACTACAAATATTATTTGCATCACTGGTGTCATTGTGAACGGGACAACCGACACTTGTCTCATCACAGTCCAACGGCGCCTCAGGAAGTGTCCAGACCCGGTTCCTTTGCAGCTTAACTGAAAACTTGGTTTCATTGCCTCTATACATACAGAAAAGCGCCCATGAAAAAGTGTCGCGGGACGGGACTTGGCACTGCCGAAGCAAACCTTGAACAACAGCTCGGCACGCTGCACCTAGGCATGTCGAGAATCCGCGCTGACATTTCGCGGTATCTGCAGAAATACGTGTACACGATCACTGCTCGCGCGTTTGTGGAACGCGTGAGACCTCAGAATGCATGCGTGATTAGCGCGCGAGCACCAACAACGCAGCAAAAACACGCGGCTAAGGCAAGCGTCGCCCTTTGTACTGCATCGCACCCGATCTCAACGCTACGCCAGCGCCACCTCTCGCCACGGCGACAAAACGCGGCCGCCTCTCAAAGCTAGTTTGCTAACTGAAAATAATCTAGAAACGTTGAAGTACACTAATACTGCTAATACTAGAAGCATTGGTTTAAACAGCGTGGGGGGCCAGCGCCACTGCGATACCACCTGGCGCTACGTCAAGACCTCAACAGAAGTTAATTGTCAAAGTCACCGAGCTCTTCAACTTCAAGCTGCGAAAAACAATGCCTCTGAATATTGATGTTCAGTTATAATAATTATACATTTCTTTATGCACTGCATACATTCCTGAACTCCCCAGCTCGCCTATTGGCTGTTTGCTTCCCTCCTCTTTTTGTTCTATCCTCCTCCCCGTTCTATGCTAGAACGCTTACAAAATAGCGCCACAGCTTATTCTAGAGCTTGCCCGACCACCAGTGATAATGCTGGAATGTTCGACGCGTGACGTATAAAAGCCGGCGCGTTCCAACGATGATCATATTATCGACGGCCGACGCTCTGTTCGCCGCTTTCAGTGCCAGTGTGCATTGCTGTAGCCTGACTTTCAGTTTCTTGGCCACAAGTTCGGCCTAATAAAGAGTTCCTTTCTTTTAACGCCGACTGTTGCCTTCGTCGACGTCACGACCACGTGACATCTGGTGGAAGTGCTGGGTATTCCGAGCGACTGTCGAACTTCCTCGCGGACAATGTCTGCGATCGAATCCACGTGAGGTTGTGGCGAAGGCATCAGCCTGCGCAGTTCCTCCGGCACGATCGCTCGGATAGTCTCGCGCAAGTCGTCCGATTGAAGTGACTGAACCTCCCCGTAGTTCGTCGCATAAGATGCTTCGCATAAGATGCGAAGCATCTTATGCTCGGGGCTATGTCCGTCCCTCCCGCGTCCGTCCCGCGTCCCGCGTCCGGCCACTTTCATGAAGTAGGGAAGCACACATTATGCGAACCAGAACACTGTAGTAATATGAAGACCGTCAACCACTATCACAGTCATCAGAGTCATGGCCGAGAGCACAGAGAGGCTGCTTAGTAATGGCTAGGCAGGTGGTGTCTGTCGCCCAGGTTGACCCCATTCCTTGATCTTGCTTGCTTATGTTGAAGGGGCCTTAGTCCGTCCCTCCTTCCCGCGTCCCACACCACCACAGCGCATGCGCGTCCCCCCCCCCCCTCTCACGAGAGCGGCGACGTTCCTCCGGCTCTAGCTAATTATCTCCCCGCTGCTTCGCATCCACACATGCTTCCCTTTAGCGGGAGATGGGGAATGGACAGCTTGCAAAATAGTTACTGCGCATGCGCGAGCAATTTTATTTTCCACCAGATAGCCTCGACCACAGACTAGCCGGCTAAATATTTCTTCCATTCATTAACCCCTGCCTTTCTTTTATTTGGTTTCCCCCCGTTCTTTCGTTGCACAGGGGGAACATAAATGAGGCGTGACATTCCTGCAGTGTGCTTTGAAATGCCTTTGTGGTGCTCCCACACCTTCGCTTGAATGTGTAGGGGTGAACGTGCTTGGAGCTAGAAAAGCAGTATGGAAACGAGAGGTTCTGGTTGGAAAACATTCCTGCGGGAAAGCCAACTTACAGGTGTTTTAAGGGGGCGCTCACTATTTTGCAAAGTGTCCATTTTTTCAATCGTCGTGGCCTCTGACACGAATTCCATGACCGTCTTGGGTGGGTTGCGTACAAGGCCGTCGAACATTCCAGCATTATCACTGGTGGTCGGGCAAGCTCTAGAATAAGCTGGACGGTCCGCGTCCTGCGTGCAATCTTATCAAAACGATCTACTATGATCGCGAAGCTTCTAGAACACTGAGGCGGGGTCTGCGCCGAGCATTGCTGACAGTCTGTTGTGGGTGGAAAGCGAATGCTGTTAACTGATACAAGAAATGCGCGTGACAATATCATCGCGACCCCCGACATGATATCTCGATGATACTGTCGTTCCAATTTTTGAAGACGGCATTCATTCCGTATAACACACCTACCTGGTCGTCTGCTCCCGTAGAAAGGTTGTTCTCCTTTGCGTCTTCGATTTGTCGCCCACTCCGCTCGTCGATTTAGGATCGCCGAATCGAGCAGGTGCTTCTCCTAAAATCCCTTAATTGAAATTTCAACCAATTAGCTCTCGCACCACTGGATCTGTTTCAATGCAAATATGAATGATTACAAGCTAAGAAAAAACTCCCCCATCTCCCGCTAAAGGCAACCATGTGTGGTTGGAAGAAACAATGAGCGGAAGAAACGTCACCGCTGGCTTGAGCGGCCCGGGCGCTCATCGCGGCGCTGCACAGGAGAGAGAATGAGGCGCACGCGGTCCGTCATTTTCATACTGCGGAACTACCGTGGCACCCCCAGCGGAGTATGCAGCTGTAGCACCACCTGTAGTGCGCGCCGCTCCGTAGAGTAGAGGATTCCGAGAGGAGAGAAAGGGGGGAGCGTAGCAGAGGAGAGAGAGGGGAGGGGACGGGCATGCGCTGCGGGACGCGCGACAGGGGGAAGGAGAGACGGACAAAGCCCCCCACAAGCACATGCAAGCAATATCAAGGAATGGAGTCAACGTGGGCGACAAACACCGCCGGTAGTGTGTGTTATTCTTTGCTTGCACCCACCACCTGCCTAGCCATTGCTAAGCAGCCACTCTGTGCTCTCGGCTATGACACTGGTAACTGTAGTGGTGGTTGACGGCCTTATTGTACTACAGTGTTCTGGTTCGCATAGTGGGTGCTTCCCTACTTCATGAAAGTGACCGGACGCGGGACGCCGGACGCGGGAGGGAGGGACGGACACAGCCCCGAGCATAACACGCTTCGCAACAAAACGTGTGCTACGCCCACCTCTGAAACACGGTCACGCTGGCTGCTTTTCGCTCGAACCATGAGCACTTTTCTCGGCTGATGTGAATAGTGTGCATATTAGGGTTCGTCGTTATGTCTAAAACGCTATGTTTCACTAAGCAGCGATATCGGAATTCCTGACCAAGTTTTCCAGGACATTTAAATCTCCGACTCAAATCTCGCGAAACAAACCTCTATCTGTATTGGAGAAGTCAACCATCTGAAACTTTTGAGAAATGCTTGACGTCACGAAAATCAGTAAAAACTCTTGGATCGAGCATTTATGCAAATTCTTTGTGGGCGTGACAGCGATAGCAGTGGGCAGAGCCGACAGTTTTTTTTTAGGGTGTAACCGGTTATTTCAAAGCAAGTATTCGCCTAAAGGCGTAGTGTACTTTTTGTTCTAGCTTTGTAGGGATAATTTTTCAAATAATAGCTTATTCGTTAGCACAAGTGCTTTCCTAACTGTCCTTGTTTTTGCATTTCATACATTATACCTAGGTTCCTGTACTGTCATTTCCCTTCCGCTTGCTTCTATGTCTTTTGTAACGGGCTGCGAAAATAAAGTCATTAGTTTATTATTTCTTTTTATTGCTTTGTGTCATTCCGTGAATTACAAAAGCGTCAAGAAAAAAAACACTGACAGTGTAGCTTAATAGATCACTGTCATGTTAAGCGACCAAAAGAGCCGGATAAATTGTTGGGGAATGAAAACAATACACTTATAGCCAGAAAACAACAGTTGTTGAGATACTAACATAGATTGCATTAAAGCTGTACGACGTTGGCCTTAGTTTTCAAATTCTAAAGCAAATACTTCTGATCATAGGCGTTTTCTGCTGCATTATCTATAATAAGAAATTTGTGAATGTATCGAAGTATCTTAAGATACAAATGGCAAGTATCGTATCGGATACAATTATTGAGGTAATATTTTGTATCTGTATCTGTGATACTTCTTGCCCGAGTATCTTGTATCACATCGCGATATAAATTTGAAAGTATCCGTGCCCCCCTCCCTGGGGCAGTGTTTGTCTGCAGCAGGAGGGGGGGGGGATGTGCAGGGCGTACATCCAGCCATGATGATCATTTCGTTGAACGCTTCTACGAAGACGTAGAATCCGCAATGAGTAAGGTAAAGACACAGTATACTGTACTGATGGGCGACTTGAATGCAAAGGTAGGGAAGAAGCAGGCGGGAGATCATGCAGTTTGGGAATATGGCATCTGCTCTAGAAACGCCAGAGGGGGAGTTAGTCAGAACGCAATAATTTACGGTTCTTGAATACGTTCTACAGAAAACGGGCTACTCGTAAGTGGACGTGGAGGAGTCCTAATGGTGAAACTAAAAATGAAATAGAGTTCATAATGTGTGCCCACCCGGGCATTGTACAGGATGTGGAAGCAGTTAACAAGATCCGATGCAGTGGCCATAGAATGGTGAGATCTAGAATTCATCTTGACTTGAGGAAGGAATGGTAGAAACTGATACGCAAGAAGCCGATTAATGAACTAGCTCTGAGAGGGAAAGTACAGGAATTCAGAGTTTCACTTCAGAATAGGTACGCTGCTTTAACCGAGGAAACCGGTCTTAGCGTTGACGCAATGAATGATAATCTGACTAGTATCATTAAGGAGTGTGCAATGGAAGTCGGGGGTACAGTCGTTAGACAGGACACTGGTAAGCTATCCCAAGAGACGAAAAACCTCATTAGGAAGGTCAAACCATGAAAGCCTCCAATGCAACAGACAAAATAGAGCTGGCGGAGCTTTCGAAGTTAATCAATAGGCATAAAGTAGCCGACATAAGAAAGTATTGTCACGTGGTCGTGACGTCGACGAAGGCAACAGTCGGCGTTAAAAGAAAGGAACTCTTTATTAGGCCGAACTTGTGGCCAAGAAACTGAAAGTCAGGCTACAGCAATGCACACAGGCACTGAAAGCGGCGAACAGAGCGTCGGCCGTCGATAATCTGATCATTGTTGGAACGCGCCGGCTTTTATACGTCACGCGGTATATGGTCGTGACGATATATTAGGAACGCAATTGTTGTCTTTTCTACTTGATAATCTCTCCACTGCGCACTCGCCTTATTCAAAGGAGAAGAACTCGTCTGATGCATTATTTGCTGAAGTGGAAGGCTGTGGAGAGCTCCCAGCAATGTCACTCGCCGATGCCAACGACTCAAAGACGGCTTTCTCTTCGAGTTGCTGGACATGATTGCACGTCTCGACAACCACTCCCGACAACCAGCGCATCTTAAAAAAAGCGGATGGAGAACAGCCGCAATGACTGCGTCTTCTGCACCGAGTTTAATTTGGAGGAAGTTATGAAACCTACGCAGAAACCCTTCCATAACTGCCAGCAAAAGTGGCTTGCAGTACGGGTATTTTGTGCATGCTTTTTCTTCCAGCCTGGATCTTATTGGGAAAAGAGCTGGACCAAACTCACCGTAGAAACAGTCAGACTGTGCTTGCAGCCAACTGAGTGCGGAAAAGATCGGCTGAAGGACGTCGTAATGCTCTATTATAAATGAAATTCTCTCTCCCGAAACATCTGTAGCTTCAGCTTAACAGAACATTCTCGAAGTTTCTCTTTCGAACTAAGCAAGTCTTCTATGCTGTCATATAGCGAATTCCAGTGCGTAGCACAGGTTGTTTTAAGAGTGACCCAAAACAGAAAGAATTATTTCCGAGGAACGTTGTCTAGGAGCGCAATTTCACATAGCAGTGCATTTATACATTACAGACACATTAAGACGCTCAAACACAGGTGTCTCCTTTGCTTTTCTGGCGTCAGTGGTGGCAATAAGGCTCAGTGTGTGTACACGCATGTGCTTAATAGGGGTAACATGATTTGTGCACTTCACATATCGCCCATGGTCGTGGTCGACTCAAAAGAAATGTCCCGATCGTCGTCAACGTCTACAAAGTGTCAAATAGAAAAGGAAGAAAGAAAATGATTCTCAGCTTCGCAAACCAAGTTTACGGGTTCACAACGAGTTTTTTTGAAGTTACCTCACTTTACACGACATCAATACATGTGCTTACCGTCTCAATTATATATAGGAACAATGTGATCCAGTTGGTGGCACATATACTATGAAATTCTACAAATGTCATTACTAACCCTGTGCGAACTTCATCTTCGTCGCTATTTTCTAGGCAGACGCCAAATTCCTTGAACCCCTTAGAAATGTTGTTGGCGTTGTCAGTGACCGTGGACAATATCTTGTGCAGGGGTGTGACATATACTTCCCTAATTTCTTCTAAAATGTTGGCCACTCTGTCGTACGTGTGACTACCTGCAAATCTTCTGCAGGCCAGGGCGAGGGACTTCCAAGAAAGCGAGTCAGCAATCAATGTAAACCAAGTGACATAATTATTGCTTTTCACAAAACTGTCGCAAAATCACTCCTATATTGAAAACTCGAAAACAAACACCCACTGCAGGGTCACGCCCATGAAGCTGCGGTGAGGCGTGGACGAGACGTAAGAAGTAGTTGCTAGGTGATTGTGGGGTGAAAGCTGCGCGCGAACGTAGGAAATAATCTTTGCCCAGTCCTCATTAGTTCTACGGCATAACGTTCGCCGCGACATCACAGTGTACCCTGGGCATAAACCTGACAATTTCAGCACGTCAGTGCAGCTCTGGAATTCTTTGGTATGAATTATATCGTTTAGAATGTAGGCTCACCACACCCGTGACAAGCGCAACGAAGCCTGGCTCTACGAGGGTAGACAAAAGATTCAAACCATTTACGATAAACTTGACAATCAGTTCCTCGACATTTGCATTGTTTCGCGTCCCCGAGAAGGCTCGAAGAGCTTTGTTTGGCCTGTCGTGTAAAAAACAACAGATCATTATGGAGGACGTTTTTCCGAGCTGTCTTTGTACACCTCGAAATGATCAGCTTCGATTGGATGCACACGCTGAAAGAAATGCGTGAATAGCGTCTTTTACCTCAAGCACAGTACAAAATACGCGGCCGCACGCAAGAGAAACATTTATATCTTGTCGTGTTGCCCATACAAGTAATACAACAAAGTAAACTCAAAACATATTTACGAAAGCCTTTAACGATGGACGTTTCCTGTGATATAAAACACAGGACCATACTACCAAATTAGCCATTCGCCATTGTTACGAAAGTAAAGCACATAGAAAAAGATGACAATTTCAGCAATGTGGGAGACGAAGAAGTGCACGGCGAGCGGCACCGTTTCACGTCGGCTGCGTAAATTTTGGATTGACGGCGCTTTTTCAACTGGAACCACGAAATCCACATCTCAGAAGAAGCCGGAAGATCCAAGGATCACCTGGATACCAAATTCTACCAGGTGGGTCACCTCAATTTCAAGAAATGTACCACCAGTCACGACGGCTGACGTGCTGGGCCTAACGCCGGTGGCATAGCCGGAGAGACCTCGCTTCCCGGATCTAGCAGAGCAAGCATGGAGGTTGTACAGGTAGACGGCGAAGATATTCCACCAGAAGAGTTGGACCAAGGCAATTGGTCCGAAATTAAAAGAAGTCACCGAAGGCTCAGTGATGACGTGGACCCGTCACGTAATGAGAGAACACAACTACAGCGAGCGAAGGAGACTACTTGAAGCAAGAAAAAGGGCAATCGGAAGATCCGACAATTAATCGTCGCAAGCCGCATGCCAAACTTACCAGTCGATGACTACAGGATTATTATAAGACCAAGAGGCGGACTCAACGTGACCGAACACGCTGCAGATCGCATCTACCACAGTGTTCGACGTGCTGCAAATGTTGAGCGTACAGCAGATGAAGAAGATAATCTTTGCCTAAACAAGAAGCACAACATCATAGTCCTCAGTACACCATTGAAAGAACGAGCCAAAAAATACGTCGCAATAACCAGTCTCAGCATCGGGAGCAAGAAATATGAAGCCTGCGCCTATCGCGCAGCACCGGAGAACACCTCGAAAGGTGTCATCCGAGGCATCTCTGCCTCTGAAAGCCCGGAAGACATAGTTAGGAATCTGGTCACTCCACGGAATCCCAGCGTCATCTACGCAAAGCGTATGGGCAATACAGACAATGTAATCATCATTTTTGATGGCTATCACGTCCCAAGCTATGTGAACTACGGAGCAGCGCTTGTTCGCTGCGCCGTTTACAAGAAAAAATTTGACATCTGCTACGAATGCGGCAGACTTGGACACCGAGCGGACGTCTGTTCCAATCTTACCGACAAAATCTGTCGAGGTTGCAGCACCAGGAATCCAAAGCAAGACCAGGAATGCAAAGTAGAATGCCAGCTATGTGGAAAAGACCACCCGACCGGGGATAAACGTTGCCAAGCAAAGTATCGAATTCCATACCTCGTCAAACGACGAAGGTGGGAATGTGCCAGGATAGAGGAACAAGTGGAATACGACAACTGCGTTGACTAACAAAGCAGCCCAAGTACAGCCAGCAGGAAGAAATCAGGTTCCCTCACAAGAGTCAGGAGCAGGTCACGCTCCAGCAATCGATCAAGGTCAAGGTCGAAGCCCCGCAGTGTCAAGCCCACCAAGCCACCCCAGGCCAATGGCAACAGCAATGGCACTACCGGAAACCAGAACACCGGACCTCCATCACAGGTGAGCTGGGCTGACGTGGCTTCCGGGGCGCGCGCGGAGGCAGAGGCTGAATCTGACACCAGAAACACAGAGTTGGAAAAAGAACTAGCAGACATGAAAAAAAAATGATGCTACAACATCATCAACGGATTGTAGCTCCAGAAGAAGAAAACAGAAGATTGAGGGCGGAAAACACCACTCTTAAAAACGGGCGGGGTATCGCATTAGATAGCATAGGAGAACAAATGGCAGATGGGGAGGAAGAAGCTAACACGCCAGCCAAACGCAAAGCGACAGACGATAACCAGGCGATTACACTTAAAAATACCAAGTCCAATAAAACTATTGAGAAAAGGCAGGATGCACTCGACAAGAAAATTGACAGTCTAGAAGACAAACTAGATATTCTAGATAAAAACTTTAAAGAAATGGCGGCACGAATTACCCAGCAAGTTACACAGGCTATTATGGCCCACATTCAACAACAATTTAATGCAATAACTACAAGATTTACCTACATTGAGACTTGCATGAAGACATGGGGACCTCAAACCAGTGGAGGCGGGCTCATGAAAACAACGGGTAAGCCATATATGAGACCCTCGACACCTACGGTGGAGGGGACCGGAAAACTGTAACTGCCACCATGGATCGACACGACCATTGTAATATCTGGCAATGGAACTGTCAAGGCTATAGTAGAAAAAGATCCAATTTATATCAATACCTAATTAATAAGGAACATCCTGATGTCATATTGTCACAGGAGACATATTGCAAGGCCAAGTTAACTGGGTACAGATCATTCTGTAGTGCCGACGGGGAGACAAGAGTTGTCACCACTCTAGTTAAGCGTCACCATACGGTCGTACAGCATGACACAGGTATTGCGGATGTAGAGAATTTATTAATCGAGTTAATACCTTCTAGGAAAAATAATCAAAGCTTATTTATCCTTAATGTTTACAGCAACCCAAAAATAGACATCCAAATTTCCGATCACTTCTCTGCAAGACCCTCTCTATTGCGAATGGTAGAGCCTTGGTTATTGGGGGGGGACTTCAATGCTCAACACATGGCATGGGGATACAAATTTCAAAACCCCAAAGGCAGACAGCTATGGCAAGATGCACAACAACAGGGCCTTACTCTCATCACTGACCCTTCGATTCCCACGAGGCGAGGGTCTAGTGTTACCTCAGAACTACGCCAGATCTCACTTTTACGAAGAACATTAGGGATAGAAAGTGGCTCAACATGCTACAGGATCTTGGGAGCGATCACAGTATCCTCGAAATCAATATAAAAGCAGAGCCACGCAAATCTAAGGGCAAGCAACTTAAAATTGTAGAGTGGGACAAACTCAGAGAAATCTGCAAAGAAAAGAATAATACTATTTCAGATATAGTAGACTGGACCACGCAGCTTAAACAGGATGTTAGTTTAGCGACACAAGTCATCCCTCAGGAAGCCCAAGTGGAACATGTAGACAGTAAACTCTTACATATGTGGGAAGCGAAAGAAGGTCTGCTGAGGAGATGGAAAACCCAAAGACACAACAGGACGCTCCGACGAAGGCTAGCCCGGCTTAACAGGGGCATAGAAACATACGCACAACAGCTCTGCAAACAACAATGGGAGGAAACATGCACCTCTATGGATAAACAGTTAGGGCTATCCAGAGCCTGGAACCTTCTCAGGTATCTTTTGAGTCCCGAGGACACTAAAGCAACGTACAGACAAAACATAAACTAAATATTACACGCATATGAAAACACCGAAGAAGCTTTTATGGATGAGGTATCCGCATGGTATTTATCTCGGGATAAGCCAGCGACACCCCCCACATTATACAGGCACCGAAAACGCACAACTCGACGAAGAGATCAGCGAAGCAGAGTTAAGAGCAGATCTACAAAAGCTTAATACCAAATCGGCGCCAGGTCTAGATGGCATGACAAACAAGATGATGCGAAATCTCGATGATGCTTCTCTAGAACAACTTACCAAGTATATGAACGACTGCTGGGAATCAGGCACAATACCGGAACAATGGAAAACAGCTCATATTATGCTAATACCTAAACCAGGCAAGCGGCTACAGTTGGAGAACTTGCGACCCCTTTCGCTCACTTCCTGTGTCGGAAAACTCATGGAACACGTTCGCCTAACGAGAGTAACCAACTATCTCGAAGACAACGACGTTCTTCCGCCTACCATGTTAGGCTTCCGGAGAAACTTGTCGACACAGGATGCAATGCTCCAACTTAAATATGAAATAATAGAAAATACAAGTCGAAACGCCAAAGCTATCCTAGGTTTAGACCTAAGGAAAGCTTTTGACAGCGTTACGCACGAAACAATATTAAACAGAATAACAGAGCTAGGCCTAGGCCAGCGAGTATACACCTACATTCGAGACTTCCTAACTAACAGAAAAGCGCGCATTAAAATAGGAGGCATTGAGTCCGAGGAACTACAGCTAGGAAGCGCAGGTACGCCCCAAGGGTCAGTAATTTCTCCTATGCTGTTTAATCTCGCTCTGATCGGCTTACACGCAAAGCTACAGAATATCGACGGCCTCCATCATACCATCTATGCTGACGATATTACCCCATGGGTGAGCGATGGCAGTGATGGACAAGTTGAAAACGCATTACAATGTGCGATTGAAACAATTGAACGATACTTATCAGGAACCGGGCTGGCGTGTTCCGCAGAGAAATCTGAGCTCCTCATTTATAATCCATCACGACGTGGCCGAAAACCACGCAACTACGAGGAAAAGAACAACCCAGAAAATCACCTCACTACGGCAGATGGTAAACCCATACCCAAAGTGGATAGGATGAGAGCATTGGGACTTATTATTGAAAGTAACGGCCACAATGGGGAGACCATACGCAAATTAGACGATGTCACATCTCAAATCATGTGGCTACTTAAACGCATTGCCAACAAATATAGCGGAATGAAAGAAGCCAATCTACTTAGGCTAGTCCAAGCGTTCGTAATAGGCAGAATAGCTTACGTAGCATCGTACCTACGATGGCACTCATCAGAACGATACAAATTAGATTGTTTAATCAGGAAAATTTACAAGCAAGCAATAGGACTCTTCATCACCACTATCAACGATAGTCTTCTGCAGCTAGGTCTACACAATACACTGGATGAGTTAATCGAGGCACAGCGCATCGCACAATACGAACGCCTATCCAAAACTAAAACAGGCAGGCAAATATTGGATCGGCTAGGTATTGCGTATCACACTCAGCATGGCGTCAAAGAAGATATGCCCAGACACATTAGAGGCGTGATAACCGTCCTTCCTATACCCAAGAATATGCATCCCGCCCACCATCAGGACAGACGGGAAAGCAGGGCCCGCGATATACAAAGGAAATTTGGTAACAGCGTGGACACTATTCGTAGATGCAGCTAGATACAGACACAAGCGCGCCTACACAGCCGTAGTTATAAATAATGAGGGGAAATGTTTAACGAGCGTTACTGTCCGTACGCCACACGTAGAAACCGCAGAGGAAATAGCTATCGCATTAGCCATAGCACAAACACAAGCGGACGTAATAGTCAGCGATTCGCAGACGGCGATAAGAAACTTCGCAAATGGTGGAATCTCCCCAGAGGCACCTCAGATTCTAAAACCTGGTATTAATCAAGAAAAAAGTGTCCATCTCATTTGGACACCCGCTCACACACTATCAGACGGTCGCAATGAGGCAGCACACCGCATGGCTCGAGGGCTTACAGACCGAGCATCGGTTAGTCCTGCCTCAGGGAATACCGACGAGTGGGAGTGGGAAGATAGAATGACCACATTTCACGAAATTACAGCACACCATAGAATACAGAGGCGTACATTTTCCCCGCCTCACCCGAAATTGAGCAAGAAACAGTCTGTCGAATGGCGGCAGTTACAAATTCGTTCCTACCCGAGTCCAGCCATCCCGCACATAATTCACCCAGATTTATACACGACAGACAAGGGCAGACATTGCGACTCTAGAGCCCCATTAGAGCACATACTATGTGGATGTCCAGGCACAATAAACAATAACCATGATGCAGCCTTAAACAGCGACAGCCTCCGCGCGCGCTGGGGAGTCTGCGTTGCTCAGCTCGGACCTGGAGCAACAACTCTGGGCCATCCAGCGAGCCGAGGAAGCCGCCAAGGGCCAGCAACCCTTGGCCGAAGCCTAGGCGGGATCCAGGCCCATCCCACCAATTCGAGGGCGCTGAATAAAGTTATTTCATCTGATCTGATGAGCAATGTAATTACCTGCGCAATCAAGCGGAAAACAATAAAGACAGGGCAATGTCGCAGGGGACATCAGTGTAAAATGACTCGTAACGTTGACGTTAGCCTGACGCCGATAGTGAACGCGACACAACAGCGACGGTGATAAAAGAAAGAGATCACGACAGTGCTTTGTGGACAAAGCGCGCTCGTGGTATCCTCAAGGTCAGGCGCCAGTACGTAAAACGTACGCTGGGAGTCTTTACCGGAGTTCATTCATTAACGTAAGGACATGAGGAGTCCTCAGAGTCTTAGTTTTTTAGATCCGAAACACCTCATGCTCGGGGCTGTGTCCGTCCCTCCCGCGTCCCGCGTCCGGTCACTTTCATGAAGTAAGGAAGCACCCACTACGCGAACCAGAACACTGTAGTACAATAAGACCGTCAACCGCCCCCCACACTCAAAAGAGCCATGGCCGAGAGCACAGAGTGGCTGCTTAGCAATGGCTAGGCATGTGGTGGGTGCAAGGTAAGAATAACACGCACTACCGGTGTCAACTGTCGCCCACGTTGACTCCATTCCTTGATCTTGCTTGCATGTGCTTGTGGAGGCTTTCCGTCCCTCCTTCCCACGTCCCGCATCCCACACCCTCGCCGCGCATGCACGTCCCCTCTCCCTCGCTCTCCTCTCCTACGGTCCCCCCCCCCCCCCCCGTTCTCTCCTCTAGGTATCCTCTACTCTGCGGAGCGGCGCGCACGACAGGTGGTGCGACAGCTGCATACTCCGCTGGGGGCACCACGGTAGTTCCGCGGTATGAAAATGACGGAGCGCGCGCGCCTCATTATCTCTCCTGTGCAGCGCCGCGATGAGAAAAAAAATCGGCAGATCACACTCATTCTGGCAATCGATGCCATGTGAAGCAGCAGACCATTAGTGCCAAATTTATTTATTGCTTTGAGTCAAGCGTTGCGAGTTGCACCGACTTCTTTGAGCATTTGGAGTAGTTATGGGTTTATCATAGGCAGGCCCTATCGAGGAATTTTTGATGGAGCAGTAGGGACGGGCTGATGGGATGGAAGGAAGGAGTTGCTGAAGTGTTCTGCTATTTCAGGCAAGCACCTGTACTGAGGAAGGTACATACTTGAGAAAGCAAAAGTTTGTGGGGAGCCCTCCCCCCGGGTAGCGGGGTTGATCGTGGGCTTACCATGCATGGCGACTACACTGACACCTAAAGGTTATCTTGCTCCGAGAGAACGTAAGTAATCGCCTTAGAGCACAAATGTCAGCTTTATCGAAATGAACTACCAGGTGATGATGCGCTCATCAAGTGGTGGTTGCCATATTCCTCCGGATTCAGCAATGGATGACCATATCTTGGCCAGTCATAGTACTTAATATTGCCACACGCCTTCCTATCTTTTACAGCGAAAGCTGTATATGGCTAGGAGAAACGAAAAACCGCTCGGCATCTGTGTCACGAGCGGTCTCCATTGGCTGTGCTATCAGTTACGTCGTTCTGAGCGTCGTACCCAAGCTCGCGCGCCATTGGGTACGACGCTTGCAAGGTCAAACGCTTGCAGCCACGGCGTGCCCTCTGGCGCGCCGAAGAAACGGCGTTGCGTAGGGAGCCTTCATGTGCGCGCGCCTCCGTGCACGGAGGCGCGCACATGAAGGCTCCCTAGCGTTGCGGGCAGAACAGCCTCGACGTGATTCCGGGAGCGCGTTCGCCGGGGCGAACGCCCGCTTTGGGCGAGACTTTCTCCAGCGGCACTTTGGCTTCGGCTGCGACGTCTGTGACCACCTGTGGTTCGACCACAACCTGGCAACGATAATTGTGGAAGGCTTCAGTGCAGCGTCGGGTTGAACCCACTGCTAAACACTGGGGCCGCACATTTCAGCTTCGCTGGTTAACCATTTGTACGGAGTGCTTGGGCGGTGATTTTTTATTTTTATGTTACCGTCCCATTCGTGCTGTATCCGAATTCCCGAAGCCTACTAACTTGAAAGCACTACGCAGCTTCATTGGCCTATGCTCATATTTTCGACGCTTCGTCCAAAATTTCGCTTCTGTCATCGCACCTATAAACGCACTCCTCCAAGGCGACAATGAACTATCTACTTGGTCGGACGCTTGTGATGATGCCTTTACGACTCTTCGCCGCCTCCTTACGTCTCCGCCCATTTTTCGTCACTTCGATCCGAGTGCACGCACAGAAATTCACAATGATGCCAGTGGTGTTGGTCTTGGTGCTGTGCTCGCACAACGTAAGGACGCCAACGCCGAATACGTGGTGGCATATGCCAGTCGTGCACTCACAAAGCCTGAGACCAATTACACCGTAACAGAAAAAGAGTGCCTAGCCATCGTATGGGCTCTTCAGAAATTTCGCCCCTATCTTTACGGTCTTCCTTTTGATGTCGTAACAGACCACCACGCTCTTTGCTGGTTGTCCAACCTCAAGGACCCGTCAGGTCGCCTCGCTCGGTGGGCTCTTCGGCTCCAGGAATACGACATCCGCGTCGTATATCGCTCTGGCCGCCGACACTCTGATGCTGACGCCCTATCCCGCTTCCCACTCATTTCAGACGCCAACGCATCTACTCGCAATTATGATATTTCGCCACTTGATATCCTGGACATGGCCTCGGAGCAACGAAATGACCCATGGATCGCCACCATTCTGAATTTTTTTGTCAAGCCCTCCGGCCGCCCCGGCACCACGAGCGCTACGCCGCCAGGCGCAGCATTACGCTATCCGCGACGGCCTTTTATACCGCCGCAACTACCACAACGACGGCCGCACATGGTTATTAGTCGTACCCCGCCATCTTCGTCAAGACTTATGCTCTGCTTTTCACAATGACCCATAGTGTGGTCACGGCGGAGTGTTCAAGACGTACATGCGCCTTCGCCTACGCTATTATTGGCGCGGCATGTACAGCTTCGTCTGCAAATATGTCCGTTCTTGCCTCGCCTGCCAACGACGCAAACCAGTCTCGCACCTCTCCACAGCACCTCTCCAGCCGCTTCCCTGCCCAGCCCACCCATTTGACCGAGTCGGTATTGATTTGTACGGGCCTCTCCCATGCACTGGCGCTGGCAACCGCTGGATTGTTGTCGCCGTGGATCATTTGAAAAAGATACGCCGAAACCGCTGCCTTACCTGCCGCCACAGCAAAAGAAGTTGCCTCATTCATTCTACACACCTTTGTTCTCCGCCATGGCGCACCTCGTGAACTGCTGAGTGATCGGGGTCGTGTATTTCTGTCGGATATGCTACAGTCGCTCTTATCCGAGTGCAGAATTATTCACCGCACCACTACCGCTTATCACCCGCAGACCAACGGCTTAACGGAACGATTTAACCGAACCCTTGGTGACATGTTGTCAATGTACGTTGCGTCAGACCACTGCAATTGGGATCTTGTTCTTCCGTTTGTTACATTCGCATACAACACCGCCTCCCAAGCCACCACCGGATTCTCACCATTCTTTTTGCTATACGGCCGCGAACCCCCCAGCACCATTGATACGATCCTACCATACCGTCCGGACCCAGCCGACTGCCAGCATGTGTCTACAGTGGCTCACCACGCCGAGAAATGCCGACAACTGGCCCGTTCTTTCACCTCCGACCAACAGTTTCGCCAAAAACAGCGTCACGACTCCGAGAGGCTTCCTGACCCTTTTACCGTCGACTCCCGCATGTGGCTTTGGGTCCCGCCAGTTGCTATTCCCGGCCTTTCGTCCAAGCTCCTTCCGAAGTACCATGGACCCTACCGCGTGGTTGCGCAGACATCTCCTGTTAATTATGTGGTTGAGCCCATTACGCCATCTTCCGATCTTCGTTGTCGAGGGCGAGAGACAGTCCACATTAACCGTCTCAAGCCGTATTATGATCCCCTGACCTCTCTCTAGCTCGCCAGGATGGCTACCTCTCAATACCGGGGGTGATTGTGAGGAAGAAGATCGGCTCAAACAGAAGCGCATCGCCATCGGCTGGCTCGCGCGGACAGTTCGCTCTCTGGCTACGCCCAGCCTGCTGTTGCTGCAATCGTCGCGGTCGCTGCATACCTTAATAAACCCCCGTAACACTAGTATTATTGCTCAACGGGCTCGTCGACTCCGTTCTCGTTTTCGCCAAGAATTTAACGTGGCCGTGTTCGCCTGAGGGTGCACACCGCGTAGAGGCTGGCGGCAGGCGCTGGGGCTCGTCCTGTGGCTGGCAGTCGACAGCAGGAATCCGCCTGCTCTCCATGGAAGTTCACCGTACGGACCAGCTGCTGGTACAGCAGCAACGTTTCGTCCCAACAACCGCCTGTTCACGAGGACGTCTGGAGACTCTTCGACACTCTCGGGCCCTTCGTGAGATTTACGAAGGACCCTAGCACCAGTGTCTCTTCTTCCAGGCTATCGAGTGAGACTGACGGCATTCCAGCCCATTATCGTCGTCTTTTCCCTCTGCCGCTGGCATGTAATCTTCCAATTGATCATGATCATTTTGACCTCCTCCGCCCACACGTGCTATTCCCCGCCGACTTCTCCCTTTTCTATGCGCCACACGTGTCCGTTGCGCGGCGCTTTTATCGTGTCACATCACAGCGTTTCCAGCCCTTGCGACACCTCCACAGAGCACAGAGTACACCGCACTGGTCAGAAGTCCTCCTCCACCGCCCCCCTCCCAAGATTACATAATTATTGCGATAGCAATTATATGGACAGTCTCAACGGGTTTTTGCCGTTGCCGTCGCCGTCATGTAGCGTATAAAGTCCGAATGGATATGATCCCCCAGCGCATCGTACGTTCTACCCGCGGGTAATAGCGCGCGAGCGGGGGCTACGAACTCGGCTGAAGCGGAGATTAAATGAGCCGGCCCACCTCCGTCGCTCCGAGGCGCATGCGATAAGATCACCCCGCCTGTTAGACCGGATGTCGAATGCTCAAGAAGAGGGGAAGCGCCCAGCGCGTCTTTAACGAGCGTGAAAAGACGTGAGGGGGGAAGGGATTGCCTCGAGCAGCAACTGGCGACCATTGATTTTCCTAGCGCGGTCGTCTCTGGCACGCGCATTATCTCGCCATCTCGGCAGCCGACAGCGGGCGGATGGCATAAACTTCTACGTGCTCTTCTCAACGCGCAGAGAATGTGTCAATAGTGTCCCTGGAGCGACCGTATTCAATTAAACCAGCGTTTTGTAGAGTTGCGTGAAATCGGATCTAAAAGAGTTAGCTGCCAGCCTCACTTTCTAAAAAATTACACCATCTCCCGCTAAAGGGAACCATGTGTAGATGTGAAGCAGCGGGCGCTAACGCTTACACTGGCGGCGGCGTTGACGCTGGCGCTCATCGCAGCGTTGCGCAGGAGAGAAAACTGGGGAGGCGCAAAGCAGGCAGTGATGGAGCAGTGTTTCCTACCGGAACACGCCAATCGCTGCTAATGGGCAATGAGAGACATACGACTCCGACTGGACACAGAGACCCGCACTCCGCTTTTAGTTAACGCGCACGCTGCGAATTTTTATTGTTCAACAACGCACAGGAGAAATCTCCCACCGGCACCACCTTGGAGGTCAAGATCCATTGCCATATATACGGGGTGGCCAGTGAACGGTTGTGCAGCGCGAGCAGTCGGTTTTTTCAACCAAGAAACTCGCTAGCAGACGCTGCCTGCGTCGGCGTCGCGAGGCGAGAGAGGGGGGAGCGTAGGATAGGAGAGAGAGGGGGGGACGCGCATGCGCAGTGGGAGTGTAGACGCCGCGGGCAGGGATGCCTAGAGGAGAGAGGGGGGGAGTGTAAGAGGGGAGAGAGGAGGGGAGGCGCATGCGCAGTGAGGGTGTGGTTGCCGCGGGGAGGGATGCCTAGAGGAGAGAGGGGGAGAGGAGGTTTTTTATTTTTATTTTTTAAGGGTTTGCGCATGCGCAGTAAGGGTGGGCACGGGGCACACCACCACCACCGGATTAAGCTTCGCCATAAGATGCTTCACATCTAAAGCATTACAATTTGTTGCTATCGCATTTATTGATTCACCCTTGCGGTGACTGTGACTTTTTTGTTCTACATTACAAGACTTGGAGCTCGATGAGTGACATAAACCGTCATGTAAACTCTCACGACATGCATACATTGTCACTTACTAAGCACACATGCATCATGAAAAGTCACTGACAGAGTATTCCCGCTTCCAATCTCCTCATAAAGTCTGCCCCGACATTTTCTGAACTCTTTATGTGTTCTATCCTGAAGGAATACCCCGTAGCACGACATTCCTTCGGCGGACCCTACTATTAAGGTGTTTTTAGCCCGCGATAAATACGGCAAAGGTTGGTGGTCTGTTTGAATTACAAAGTTCATCCCATAAACGCAAATGTGAAAGTTTTCGACGGGCCAGAACAGCACCAAACATTAATGGCCGAGTATCGAGTTTCACGTGGAATCAACTGTCAGCTAACCTAGAAGACCGGATCTAAGATACCGTCATTGCTCTTGCATGAAAACGGCTCATATGCCTTTTTCGGATGCATCGGACTGGATTATGCATTTCTTCTCGAGGTCTGGTGCCTTAACAATAGAACGAGATGGTAGTGCCGCACCACGCATCTATTTCAGGTGTCCACGTCACAAGGTTGCTTTCTCGCTTTCGGGTCATTTCCACTGAAGTTAGGGGCTTCTCGGCATAGTGTGGAATCGTGTCTAGTACCCGGCTAGTCCTACGTACTTGCTTCTTGGTTTCGGGATTTGGACCATCCAGAATTTTTGTAACCATGCTCACCATCAGGCGCACCTCTCCACATCTCAAGACGTGACACAAGAAGGTGATTGAGTGTTCCAATTTCACACTTTTTGGGGTTTAACTGTCAGGCCAGCGTCCCGTATTCTGTTCAACCGATGTTCGAGCGTCTCCAGATCTTCGTCCCATGTGTGGGCGGCAATGAGCACATAATCTATATAATGCACGACGTTCGGGATTCCAAACAGGACAGCCCTCATCTACCGTGCAAAAATTGTCGAGGCCATCTTTATCCCAAATGGCATGTATAAAAAATGATAGTGGCCAGACTTGGTCTAAAAAGCAGTCTTTTCTCGAGATTGTTCTTCTAGTCACACCTGCCAAGATCCCTTCGTCAAATCCAACTTCGAGAAATACATGTTTGTTTCGACTTCAAAAAACAGCACATCTGTTCTCAGAATCGGCTAGGCATCAGATATCAGTACGCTGTTTATCAATGCAGGCGCGATAGATTTTATCAGGTTTTTGTGCGAAAATTAGAGGCGAATTATAAGGAGATTGTGATTGTTTGATCACTCGAAGCTCCAGCATGTATTTCACCTTTTATTCCAAGATCTCTTGCACGGAAAAAGGTAAGGGATACTGGGGCGTGTTTATCGGGTTTTACGTTGTCACTTAAAGTCTGCATTCCACCAAGTTTATTCGCCCAGGAGTGTCGGAGAAGACATCCTATGCCGGTTCAGGAGGGTGCGTCAGATTGTTGCACAAAAGTCTACCAACCCCATTGTGGCTTCTGCCGGAAAGCGGGTAACGACACTCAGTCCTGAACACGGAAAGACGGTGGAGGGAAGGAAGCTACAGCGTGTCATTCGTCACCAGTCAATGTTTCAGGATAGGAGCGGTCGAGGTGGTCCAGTCAAGATACAGGGCGAGCGTACGGACATCAAGCCTTTGGAGTCTACAGCATGCCGGTCTTGCCAGGAGCGGCGTTTGGACGGACGGTTTTAGTGCTACGGGACACTGGCAGCAACAGCCTCGTCGTACACAGGTATTTAGTCCCCGATAGACCTGTGATCGCCACCAAGGCAAAGATGCTGCTAGCGGATTGTAGTACGATTGAAGCTCCAGAGGTGGGTCACCATTTCTTCGCCGTACTTCTGTGTTTACGCCATCGTGAAGTATGTGGAAAACCCCGTGTACGACGTCATAGTCGGCAATATCCCTGGGGCACGTAAGCACGCGGACCCCGATCCTTACTGAAAAACTTCGCTAAATTTATGGGAGGCGACCACGAATCACTTAAAAAAGGAGCGCATGAACACGTAGCTAAATGCAAACGATCCTGCAGTCTTTGGCGCAAAAGGCATTTGAAACAACTGAACATGTCAAGGCAAATGTTTCAACGGCAACAAGAACAAGATATGCAGGAAGAAGACTGGCCGGACTTTTGCAGGTGCTGGGTTCACGGTGCAATCATTTTATACCAAGAAAGGAATCTTGTACCACTCTTACCAATTCTGTCCAGGGGAGACGGTGGGGCAAGCGGTGGTGCCCAGAAGTCTTCGGGACCAAATTTTGGTACTAGCCCATGAAAGCCCATTGTCTGACCACCACGGAACAAAGAAGACTACCGAAAAGATACTTAGTTCGTTTTACTGGCCCGACATTCAAGCATATATTAAAACATTTGTCCGGTCATGTGACTCTTGCCAAAGGAGGCTAGCGAAGGGAAAACTCGGCAAAGCTCCACTTGGACGCATGCCACTCATCGATGCTCCGTTCGAGGGACTTGCAGTAGATTTCATCGGTCATTTGTCACCGATCTCGAGCAAAGGAAACCGCTATATTCTAACGCTGGTTGATTTCGCCACGAGGTACCCTGATGCCGTACCACTACCGGTGATCGATTCGCCCACGGTGGCTGAAGGTCTGCTGGAAACGATTGTTCAAGTCCTAGCTGCGCTTTCAGTGCTTGCTTTATAGCTTCTTGTTCTGCGGCTCTCTGCTCAAGCACTCTAGTTTCTCGCTTTTGAAAGCACGCTTTCAACTCCGCGCCCTCTAAACCTACGCTCAACACCAAGGCTACTAATTCTCCCATACTCATGGTTCCTGACTAGTCGCCAACCTCCCTTAAGTGTTACAAATGACCTCGTCGTCTCGCGGACGCCAATGTTACATTGTTATAATGTTTTACAACGTGCAGGTTCTTATTCAATGGGTGTTCGAGACGTCGCCACAGACATCCATGAATGGACCAAGCCGTTCGCACACAAAATTTAATACATACACTGAGCACAAGCACACATCACACTGAACCCAAACTAACACTACACATATAAACTGTGAAAACAGTCCTTAACCAGAAGTTACTAGGAGATCGGAGAAGGTACGAGCGTTGGTCCCACCGATGTGCGTGGTTGTCGAGTGATTTTGGAAAGGAGCTCGCAGAGCGATGGTCAGAACAGCCTTCCAAAGGAGCCGGTCGAAGGAAAGGCACCTACACCGTAGTTCGCGTCACGGCCGGACACCTACGGTAGAGCTAGTGCCCGAAGCCCGGTAGCTAAGCGCGTCCACGGTCACAGGATGCCTCGCAGCAGGACCCTGTCAGAGACGCATCGCCATGGCCTGCTCGTACGTGGCAGGTCCCTCCGGCCTCAGCTGGTGACTAAGGCTCGGGTCCGGAACCCGACCGCCAAGGAACGTGGCCTGTCTTCTTCACCGCTTCTCTCGTGTCCTCTCTCTCGCCACCACACTTCATCCTCTCTTCCTCGCGCATCCCGTGGCCTTCTCCGATTGGTGCTCCCTCTTCTTTAGCATTTTACTTTCGCTCTCACCATCCCATCCTCCTACCGAAACACGCTCACCTCAGTACTTTAATCATGAGCTATTCTAACACAAAGGTCTTCCATGAAGGATTTCGAAACACTCTGATTCAAGTTCGATAACGGTTTTGGATTCTACAAGCACGAGAGTCGGTAAAAAACAATACGACGGTGTGTCCTCTGCCAATGCCTTCACTCTAAACCGGCTGAGCAAATGTCACTTTGTGTGCCCCAGGATCGTTCTAATCGGCCCCTCCGTATCTTGAGAGTGGAGTTGATTTTCCAGGCCCGCTATACATCAAAGGGCATCGCCACGAGTACTCTTAGATCGCTCTTTTTACGTGTGCGGTAACAAGAGCTGTTCACTTGGAACTTGTTGAAGACTTGACGACAGCGAATTTTCTCTGCGCATTTCGGATATTCGTATCAAGGCGTTGTCTCGGTCACACACTGTACAGCGACGACGCACGAACATTCGTCAAAACGTCCAAAGGTCTACAGAAGCTCTGGCGAACGATTAGATACCCCGGTTCACTCGCATTTTCTCCTTCTTGAGAATTCAATCGGAATTCATTTTCTTGGGCGCTACCTCTTAAGGCGAGTTTTACGATATACTGGTAGGTTCCGTAAAAACCTGCTTAAAGGAGAGGCTTCGACGACGTCTTGACAATGAGACGGAGTTGGTTTCTCTACTAAGGGGAGTGGAAGCCGTCGCAAATTCTCGGCTTTCAGATTATGTGTACCAGGACGTGGATGAACCGTACCTCCTATCTCCAGCAGATTTTCTCGTCGGAAGGAGAATGACGACGCCATAGCTCGGGAAACTCACTCATGAGTCGACTCACTCAGACTCAGATCGAGCCGTGAGTCTGAGTCTGAGTGAGTCCGGATGGGTAATATTTTGGTGAGCTTGACTTCGAGTTAGTCCGATTGAGAAAAAAATTACACCATCTTCCCGAGGGGGAACCATGGGGTGATGCGGAGCATCACGGATCGTTATTACGCGCTCGCGGTCGCGTGCAGCATCGGGAGCAGCCTCTCGTTGTTGACGTTTACACGCGGCTTCCCGTTCTCGAAGGTCGGGTTCCGCCGCTCGCTTCGTACGTTTACGTTGAACTTCACCATCCCGAACCTCAGCTTTTGCTGCTCGTTGTTCACGAACCAACTCTGCTTCACGTGCTCGAAGCTCAGGATCCGCTGCTCGATGTTCACGATTCGAAGCTGCTTCGCGCTGACGAAGTTCAGGGTCCGCCGCTCGCTTCAAGCGTTTGCGTTCAGCGTCGCGTGCCCTTCGCTTCGCAGCTTTGTCTTGAGTGGACGTAACGTTGCTAGTGTTTGGGCTGATGCTGACGCGTGCTTGCGTCAGCCCACTCACTGACGGGACTGTTGCTTCCATCACACTTCATCGGAAGCATCAACGGAGTCAAACGGAGTCAACCGAAGCAAGCGCTGCACTGAACGCACGCAGCGCTCTACCTGCTTAGAGGAGGAGAGTAGCGCATGCGCCGCGAGAGCAGAAGCGAGAACACAGGAGAAGCGCAAGCAGGTGGTAGGAGAGAAGTGGAGAGAGTAACGCGCAGCTGGTGGAGAGAGGGAAGGAGGAGAGTTGCGCATGCGTAGTGTGAGTGCGGACACCGACGCCGCGGGACATAGCCCCGAGCAAGAGATGCTCCGCATCTAAAATTTTTGTAAGTCTGAGTCCGAGTGAGTCCGGTTGAGGAAAATATTGGTGAGTGTGAGTCCGAATGAGCCCTAAGGGCTAGATGTGTTTCATGAGTGCGTCTTAGTGTGCTCTCTATTTTTTTGCCGACCTATAGACAACGCTACCACGTTATGACTTCCAAATCAACACGAAGTCGACCAATGATCAACTAAAGTAGCTTTAGAGCAAGAAGGAAGATGATTTGCAAGCTTTCTTGTCTCCTTGGTTCAAAGAGTGTCCTAATGAACTCAGAACTACACATCCAACTAAGCAAAATGAAATGACATATTGAAGAAAGGCAATATAGTTCTACTCGAAGAAAAACAGCGTTCAAGGCAACTGTGGAGCTTGGTCCGTATAGAAGAATTGATCGCTTGCTGGACAGCATTGCGGTGAAGTGGCCCGCACAGCTATTGTGCCCATTGAAGGCCAACTAACATCATCTGTCGGCGCGACAGACTGTTGTGATTTCTTCATTCCTCGCAGCCGAAGACTAATCATCATCATTATTGATGCCCCTCACCAGCTGACGCGTGGCCTCTCGGTAGCGCCGGCTTGCCCTCTTCTTTTATCAGTTCCAGTAAAGCTTTTCATCTTGCAAGACGAGTTCTTCGCTCGATGTTAACCGCGCCGCAGTCGCAAGGCTCACAGGTCCAACACGGCGTCCTTCGCCTTCCTCGGACTTGATGCTACCAAAAAGGGCATGCTTTTTTGTTTATCCACTACACAAACTTTTACAATACTACTGCTTCATGCAAGTATTTTTCAAGAGAAATGGCGAATATTTTCAAACTGTTAGAGCATGTTTGAGAAATATGAAAATGTGTTTTTACTTTGTGTTGAATATTTAAAAAAAAAATTGACGTTTCGCAAATTGCTAAAGTGCTTATTGGGCTACATGTGTTCATGTGATGCTTAAAAGACACACACTTGTGTTTTCTAGCCCGTTCATGAATTAAAATGTAATTGCGAAGTGACAGTATATATCCTGTTCTCAACCTTTGAGTGCACTAGTGAATCGCGTTCAACTTTTCTACACCTCCTCTGAACTCAATTGCTACAATGGACAATGCTTCGTGGTAAATTTGATCTTCTACAAACAAAAGGGCCAGCAAAATGACGAAACCCAATTATTCGCGAGATAGTACGGCTTCTAGACACTTGCAAGACGGCTGCTACGATTGTAATAATATATATATATATATATATATATATATATATATATAGTCAAGAAATGAAGGAGCACACTTACGAAAATTGAATATTTTTACTTGTTAGCGTTTCGGCCGTGGCACGGCCTTCGTCTGACGAAGGTCGTGCCACGGCCGAAACGTTAACAAGCAAAAATATTCAGTTTTCGTAAGTGTGCTCCTTCATTTCTTGACTATATGTGCACCGGATCCAGTGAACTTTCTTTTGAATCATATATATATATATATATATATATATATATATATATAATCGTGGCATTGCTGACTGTAGTGAGAGAGCTGCTTGACGTGTCTGATGATACCCTCATAAGATTTCGTGATAAACTTATAAAATAGATACATGTATAGGATTCAACCAGCAATCTCTGGAAATGTTGCACGGGGAAGCTTATGGTTAATATTGGAAATCATCTTCATCGATTTCTACCAGAAAGCACTACTATGCCAACTCTTTGAAATCATTTGAGGCTGCGGCGAAGTGGAAGTTATATTGCGCACTCGTGGGCATTTAAACAACACTGCCATTTCTGAAGCACACCAACTACAATGTGTCTGTATCACCAGATTTCGTTAATTTTCACGAACGCCTCGCAATGACTACAGCATTTCAGAAAAATGTGCAAAATTGTTATAAACATATCCTCGTTCTACTTTAGATAGGTTGATTAGACGCAGTTCAATGACCAATGTCTGAGTGAAAGAATGTGTTGGAGTATGTACACATTACCCTTCCTCCTAATGGAAATATCACGTATGAAACTGTTCCAGAAATAGCTATGAATTCGAAGCGTAAACATGAGGATAGTGAGTTCGGAATGAGCTGCTCCATCCATTTCTTGCCCTTTAAATTCACAAAAGTTCTATGCCAGCACTTGCTTCAGAGAGAATGTATTTGTCTATGATCGTTTTCATTTTGCCTAATACAATGTTTCGTTAGACAAATTTGTGTTAGACAAAAGCCGTTAGACAAATGTGTGTGACCGCAGCCATGTGCCAAACATCTGCAATAAATGAGCGATTGCGCGATAAGCGTTGTTGTAGCCAAGAGTTGTGCAAGAATTGTTGCAAACGAAGAGGATCATGTAAAGAAGCGTCCAACAACTCCATGAGAAAAAATTAGGCAGATCCCAAATACCATGGGAATCGATGTGATGAGAAGCATGCGGTTGTAAGGTGACAGGGTTGTAATTTTTTTTATTCAGCGAAAAGTTACGAAATGACGCTAAAGAGATGTACAAATGATGCACGCACACACATATGTTGAACAGTCGCAGATGTTTCATATACCGAGTTGTCTACAGTTGTGTAATGATGGCAACAGATAGATCGGTATTGCCAACACCAGAAGGCGTAAGCTGATATGTAGCGCTTATGCGTGCGAGGATGGTAGCCCTGGACAGTGCTACGTAGACCAACTCCAGTGGTTGGTGCTACAGTTTACAATTGACATTAATCCAACATGACTCCTTCATCATACTAGTAGACATGTGATGTTTTTAAAATTACGTAGCCAGCACTGTAACCACAATTGACGTTTCACCAACATTAGGCCTTCATAGCGTCTTTTTCTAAAGCAGTTTCGAGACCTCAAGTAGCTCTGTGGTAGGATACTTGACTGCCACACAGAAAGCTTGGGTTCGATTCCTGCTGGGACTCTGATTTTGATTATTTGCATTCGTCGAATCAGCGCCACCGATGTCAGTTTTTCTTAACGCTATCGCATTTAAATTACCAGTGTCAACGCCACCGATGTCAGTTTCTCTTAACGCCCTCGCATTTAAATTACCAATGTCTGTTCTCGCCGTTCGTTGGTAGATATAAATTGTCAAACTCCAGTGGCGCATACCCGCATACCGCAGTCCGTGGTATACGGGTATGAGCCACACCTGTTTGGAGAAATGAGTTTGACGACGTACGCGACGGGAATTTCGCGTTATTCAAGTCAGGACCAGCCAGTCGTATTCGTCAAATCCTCTTAGCCTCCCATACTAATTTTGGTCTACCTAAAGTTAAGGAGGCGATCACCAGAGCATCCAGACGTAGGCGTCTAGATAGATAGATAGATAGATAGATAGATAGATAGATAGATAGATAGATAGATAGATAGATACGTAGAGAGAAACGTTCAAAGTGCTTGCAGTACGCAAAGAAATGCTTCGCATTTAAAACGGAAACGTATTGTAGTATTCAACTGGGATCATCCAACTTTGTAGAGAGTTAGGTGGACAGTTTTGGAAGAGTGGTACGTACCCACAGTCCAACCAAAGATACAAGAAAAAAGAAGGCAGCAGTAGTTGATGAAACTCTCGGAATGTGGATGAACGAGAGACCTGACGAAATTATTCACTGCATGCCGATGCTTGCAAAACAACTAACTTGGAAACATCCTGTGGATATGCACAAGAATGTTCATAATGAACGAGTGTTCACATCTGTACATGATATAACAGGATGAGCAGAACGTGAAATTGAGTGAGGCAATATTGTGAGCATATGTAACAAATCAACCACGTCAGCAGAAGCTTAAATGGCGTGGAAGGCTCTCGAGAGCGCGAAGCACGGGAACGGAACAGCGGCCATTGTCTCGGTGGACTCGCCAGCATGTACCGGCGACGGGACCGTCGGGTGTTCGTGTCTACTGCCTGAGACGCGGGCGTCCCGAGGTGGCCGGCGAACTCGACGACGGTCGAAAGGAGGCTCCTCGGGGATGCCGCAGCCGCGCCCAGAAAGTACGAGCACTCCGGCCGCAAGCCCCCCTTCGGATACGAGTCACGCAGGACAATGTCCGGAATGCCACGTCATCAGTGGAACGCCACACCGGGTGAAGCAGCCACAGTGACGTCAGGCCTAAAGGGGCCTAGCATCGGCTTGCGTCAGCGACGACGGCCTGCCCGCACAGGCGACGACCGACGCATTGAGCAGCGGAGTGGACAAGAGTGACGACAGACGGGACCTAGGCAACGAGCCAAGCCGGCTACATCGAGGAGGCCGGCCTGAAGCACCGCACGAACTGTAGGCGAGAGTTAAGACCTTAGTTAGCACATTTGAGTTATTAATTCAGTTGTGTAGAGTTGTAGTTAGTTTGCAGGGATTAGTTTCTGTATATTTGTGTATATTTCTTAGTGTGCCGTGCCTTTTAATTGCGAAGCATTTCTTCGCGTACTGCAAGCACTTTGAGCGCTTCTATCTACGTATCTATCTATCTGTCTATCTATATATATATCTATCTATCTATCTCTATCTAGCCGCCTACGTCTGCTCTGGCGATCGCCTCCTTAAATTGAGGTCGACCAAAATTAGTATGGGAGGCTAAGAGGATTTGACGAATACAACTGGCTGGTTGTGACTTGAATAATGTGAAATTCCCGTCGCGTAGGTCGTCAAACTCATTTCTCCAGACACGTGTGGCTCATACCCGTATACCACGGGCTGCGGTATGCGGCCCATGAACGGCCAGGACAGACATTGGTCATTTAAATGCGATAGCGTTAAGAACAACTGACATCGGTGGCGTTGACCCGACGAATGCAAATAGAAATCATAGTCCCAGCAGGAATCGAACCCATGCTTTCTTTGTGGCAGTCAAGTATTCTACCACAGAGCCACTTGAGGTCTCGAAACTGCTTTGGAAAAAGGCGCTATGCCGGTGCACGTTGGTGAAACGTCAATTGTGGTTTTAGTGCTGGCTATATAATTTAAAGAAAGCAGTACATATGTACTTGTATGATGAAGGAGTCATGTCGGGTTAACGTCAATTGTATACTTAAGCACCAAGCACTGTAGTTGGTCTACGTAGCCCTGTGCAGGGCTACCATCTACGCAAGCACAAGCGCTGCATATCAGCTTACGGCTTCTGGTGTTGGCAATAACCATGTATCTGTTGGCATCGTTACACAACTGTTCAACATGTGTCTGTGTGTGCATCATTTGTACATCTCTTTAGCGTCATTTCGTAACGTTTCGCTCAATAACAAAAATTACAACCCAGTCCCCTACATCCGCATGCTTCGCATAACATCGATTCCCATGGTACATGGGATATACCTAATTTTTTCCATATTAAATGTGTTGTGCTCACACTCGAGTCCTGACTGAGTCCATTGTACGGAACCGCCCGTAATTTCGTGACCGTGTTTTCTTCAATAAACTCTCAGTTGCTAGTCTTCCTTGTGCCAGTTTTTTCGTGCAGTTCTTTGTAGTCATGGATTACCAACTCGCCCAGCGATCTATTGTTTTAAATTATAGCCAGCATATCGATAGTGTGCAATAAAGAGCGTCAGCATGTCAAGGAGAAAAAGATGAAAGCTCTTATCCAATGCATAAGGAAATCGTCGGCACTGGTATCAATACGAGTGATGCAAGTATATATTTATGTGATTATGCCATCACATGACATTGTAGCTTGGTGAAAGGTGGATTGATTCCGGAGGCGTGGCAAGACCACTTGATGAGCAGATCGCTATTGGGGGGACTGGTAGGGCAACCATTCACTTTGCTGAAAAGTAAAATGCGTTTCCCCTTCGAGTCGTATTAAGCCAATTCGTAAGGAACCGCACGAGTTTTTTTTTGTCAATGGTTTTCATTGAAAATGGCATGATGGGAAATACCCTCATGATACCGACGCAAAACACCGAGTTTCCAGGCATTGGAGAAATCCGATAGAACCTAGGCATTTTGGAAATCAATTTTATCTGAAGCTCATGGTCTCATCGTGTCATCATAGTTCATGGTCTCACGTAGGGTCGGCAATTACGTTGGAGAGAGATGCTAGGGAGTGATGATGTGCATATCAGAAGAACCATATTTACTCAAATGTAGCGCGAACTTGTCAGATTTTTGCTAACTGAAATCGACTCTCGCTTACAATTGAATATCGAGATTAAAGTTGTCTAAAAAGTCAAATGAAGCACCCGATTGTAGACGACTATGGTATAGGCCGTTTCGCGAAATATGTGCCAGCAGAATGCGATTCGGATCCACTACAAGCAGGTAGCCGTGGTCTTCGTTTGCGTTCTGCAATCATTATTACTATTTGACAATACTGCTGACTCCAATTGCAGTCGTCGCAAAGTGGGTTACAACGGGGAATAACATAGTTGAAGAAGTTAAGCAAAACAGTAGCATAAAATGAAAGATCAAGCAGAAAACATAAACACGACTCGCTCAAGAAAAAAACATTCGTGAAAAAGCAAAAAAAAAAAATACAAAGCAAGAAACTTTAGATAATCAACTGGCAAAAAATCATTCTGTGATGAGGACATTTCTATACTGTCTGTTTGAATGGTTGGTGCATCTAGGGCATTCCACTCAACGATCGTTCGCAGAAATAAATAGTTCTTATAAAAATTATGAGCTGACTGATATGGAGCGACTGAAAGACTGTGGCGCCCTCTAGTATCATATCCTGTCGAAAAAAATGCACATAATTCGATAGATCGCCGTTGAAGTGTCTAGTAACTATTTTTAGAACAGTGTAAGCGAGTGATTTTATTCCTCTCCGAGGTGTACCTTAGATGAGCCTCCGACACCAGATCCGAGACCGAGACGGTATCATGGTGATTAAAAATAAATCTTACGGCTTTGTTCTGGAGCCGTCATAATTTTATTAACGTTAATGTGAGTGAAGGTGTCCCAAAAATATTAGCGTACTCAAAAATAGGTAAGACGACTGTTTTTGAGTACTATGGGCTTTGTGTCACGTGAATGGTGAAGGGACAGTTTTAAGTAATTCAGGTTAGGCATAGCTTTGTTAGTAATTTTTATTATGTGATCAGCGCAGATCGCTGAAAATGTCAACACCAAGACACTCATAGAGCTCGACGCGAGGTAGGATGTTACCATGAATTGCGTAGTCAAATAAGTGTATACCTGTTCTATATGTTATAGACATAACAATGCTGTTGTTGTGGTTTACTGACATTTGTCATCAATTGTACCATTGAAAAATTTCATAAAATTTCTTGTTCTGTTACAGCTGATAACAAATAGAGTTGATAGAATATATTACGCAGTCGCCCGCGTACACCCTCATTTTAACATTATTTGCGTCAGCAATGTCATCAATGTTGTGTAGAAGTAATAACGAACCGATCCTTGGTGTACTTTTGAAGAAACAGGCAGCATGTTTGAAGTGGCTTGATTAAAAGTGAAACTGTTTTTTTAGAAGTTGAATAAGACTACATCCAGTTACAAATCGTACTATTCTTTAACCTGCGAGAATTTAAGTAGTAGGTTTTGGTGCGACAGTTTATCGAACGCAGTGGTGAAAGCTAAGAAAATAGCGTCGATTTCAGTACGACTGCTGATAACCGAACTAAAGTCATGAATTACTTCACCTAGCTGTGTGACACTGGAAAAACTATACATGAAACCATGTTGCGTCGGTGATAAAACTGCGGTGGCTTTAAAAATCTCATGACGTGCTTGTCTATTATGTGTGCCCAATAGTTTGCAGCATATTGTGTGAGGGCTATCGCCTGTAGTTGGTTATCAGGCGTTTATCATCTTCCTTCGTCCTACATTCACGTCCTCCTATGTCAATTTTGCTATATACCAAGTTCAGAAGGCGACCACTACAGTGCTAAGTAGGCGGCTAGATAGAAAACGCCAAAGTGTGTTTTGTTCGCTAAGGAACGCTTCACATTTAAAACTAGATCACTCGTACTGCTTCAAAGTGAAGTATCCATTGTTTAGATACTGCCGTGGAGACTCCATCACGCAGCCCGTTCTACCTTTAAAAAGTCATAGTTGGAAAATCAGTGTAAAACTGGCTTGCACTGGTTAAAATTTGTTTTGCAGGTTAATTTCAATAAAAGAAGTTCATTGGCACCTTTGAACTCTTCCTAAGCATGGAATATTTATGAAGAATAAGGTCAATTATTTTAACGTCCAAGCATTGACATCAATGGTGTGAGTCTCCCGGCACGTGGAGAGCGAGGCCACACGTAACGCTCTTTACAATAAGGTAAGTTATAGAGACCTTTCCTACTCACCTTATTCGATGAACAAGGTAAAATGCTCGATGTCATTAAGCTTCGAAGAAACTTTAGTGACGGAGATGTTTGTCTACGACGCAGAAGCAGTCGTCCATAGAGACTAGAAAAATTATCGCTTTAGGTTTCAGTGACTCGAGAATATTGGTATTTTCAAGTTTGATTATCAAGCTGTAAGGTACCGGAAAAAACTGGTGCGAGCACCGTCGTGTAGAAAACACCTGCATGAAGTAAGCGATTGCGTGAGAAGCGTAGTCGGACAGGTGAAATAATGGAAACGCGTCAAGCTCCGGGACATAAGACGAAGCGCGATCATTACATATGGGATATCGTGAAAGAAGTGTCTCCATCTCGTGATCGCAAGACGCATTGAAATGCTCGTCAAGTGGGAAAAGAGCACAAAATTAGACCAGTGGTTCTATCGCCTATATGGTTACGCATTCTTTTCTTATTTATAAAATATTTTGAGTTAAAAAATCTTGGTTTCCTTTTAGCCACCTGCAATGTTGTTAATGCAATACGCGTACCTTCTGAAATAAAAAAAGTCAACTTGTTTAAAGGGCCCTGCAACTCCTTTGCGAAGAATGTTGAAATGGTTTCACTAAATGAGTTTATTGCCTCACGAATCGACCGCGCAAAAAATTAAGAATCCGTCAAGTATTAGCCGACTTACAGAAACTTGTCGCATGCTGTAAATGCTTTCTCTCTTGCCTACTCCTGACGAACTTACCGGAAGCTTAGCAGTAAAGGATGCCATGGGGAAAAAAGCTGCGTCATGCGCGTGTCGTAACCTTAAGCAATTCGAACGCGCGGAGTACTTTCATTGTGAGCACGAATGTGCACGCCGGCAATTGGCAGCCACCCGCGTCGGCCACGGTAGCTATGCACCTCACGATGCTCAAATTAGCCAATGGCCGTGAATTTGGGTATATGGCGCCGTTATATGGCGCCGTTAGCATTTGTAGAAAGAAGGGGGAACGATTTTTACCTGACATTGAGAACGATTTGTAAATTACAAGCCGCGTGCTGCGCTATAATGTTTGGCTCGCGTATTCTCAGGAGCCTCGACAACCGATCGTACATTTTCTCACCATGATGAAAAAGTGTCGTAGGGACCCTTTAAATCAATATTTGCCCCCAGGGCCATCCTGTTAATGTGATCTTTAACACTACAGGCTGCTGTAGTGAAAAAGCTAGTGACCAATATACGGTAGTCGACACTCGCTGGACACTTACGGATCATTATGAACTCTATTTCCAAGCACCACTGTGGTACAGTGGTCACCGTGCACGGCTGCTGACTCTAAATCGCTTGTTCAATCCCAGCTGGGGCGGACACATTTCGGTGGAGGCAAAATGATAGGAGCCTGTGTCCTTAAATTTAAGCGCGCGTTAAAGAACCTGTGTTGTAGAAAATTCAGGAGCATTGCACTACAACGTGGCTCATAATCACATCTTGGCAGGTTGGAGCCCAGAAATCACCATCATGGTCTCTATTTTCGTGATTCGTTTCAACTGAAAACGCAAGGCCGATGCGTGTATTGCTTTTTTCGACGCGTTAAACGGCAACAGCCTTGTTTTCAAATAGAAAGTGGATATATTTTTTAGCTAGTAGCCAGTATAGCTTACGAGTGTTCAAATATGTAAGAGCATTGCAGCAGTTCTGAACCACACTACATGCTGCACAACCTTTTCCTGCTAGGTGATTGCGCCTTCGGGAACGGACGTGAGCTTTGCAGTGTTTGTTGCCTTTCTTGGCCACGGCTATGTATGTAATCGCCTAAAGAGTGCGTTCACCAAATATGACTACGACGAAGACCTGCGTTCGCCGAAATTCAGTAACATGTCTTCTGGGAGTTAAGCACTATTATGAAGACCAGTTACCGACTGTTATGTGCAGATCCGTACGCTTCAAACGGATTTTCGACGGCAGAAGCAGTTTCCTCTTGCGGCGCCTGCGTTTTGTTTCCAAGTTGCGCCTGCTGATCGGTAGTCAGATGTTTTTCAGCAACGAAGTCGTGCATGATAATCCAGCCTCCGCATTTAGTAGAAAGCCTCAGCCTTAAGTTCTTTCACAGCACGCATAGACTTAGAAACGCATACGCGCTTATAAACACGTTTAGCAAAGTATTGGTGACGATATAACGATAACTGTTAGGTGTTATTCACGTAAAGGTCAAAGGTCAAAGAGCGCCAAGTGCAGTAATATTAAAACTACAATGAAGCAAATACTGGCAATGCATAGCAGTGACGGCGCTGCCAAACGGCTATAAAAAAGCCGTTGGAAAGTGCGTAAAATAATACCTAATAAAAGCATGAAAATAAGAAGGGAGGGGAGATAATTGGGGCACACAAAACATGGTAAAACGGCGTGCTATAATAAAATATTTTATTTCACGATAGCACCTCTGCCTAGCCATGAAACGGAGGTGTAAGGGCCTCAAGGCACGTGCTGTACAAGATATTAAGTTCGCCTCATCTGCCGCCGAAAGCGGTCATGCTATAATTCGTTTTGATGACGTGTAGTCTCTGCACATTTTTCGAATACAATGAAGCCGATTTATAATCTACGAGAGGCTCGTTGGACAGACGCAATGCCATATGGAGGAGAACATAGCAAATAGAGCCAATGGGAAATGCTTTTTTGCCATTGGAGTTCCACCTCTCTACATTTCAATAAGATGTGGAGGATAGTAAACGGCACGCCACACTTAGGACAAACGTGGGGATTATCAATGGCCTGTAGGAAGGAATTTGTGCCATATGCATAGCCTATAATATATTTACAAATGATCACTTCAGTACGTCTTACTAAGGTGCATGACTGGCGGTAAATTTCCCAGACATAGTTGCACTAGAGGTACCTTGTTTAACCCTGGGACATATCGCATTCGCTGTCAATAGATTTCAGGTTGTTTGCTTGAAAGTCGTTTGATGTTCAAAACAAGAACAAGTTTGCTGGATTTTAGAGATTTTGTTGCTACGGACCTGGTCATTTCATCTGCAAGCGTGCTGCCTCTAATACCTCCGTGCCAGGGCACCCAGCATATCACGCCATGTTGATTAGGTGCATACGTAGCACACAGAAGTCAGTAAATAGATATAACTATAAAATTTTTTCTCCATTGTAAAAGATTTTAGCTCTTTTACTCCATTCAGAGACCCTTTCTGTACAAGGCTCCTAGTGTTTTAAAATCTGTAGTGTGTTTCACAGCCAATAAAATTGCATAAGCCTCTGCAGTGAAAATGCTTGCACGGAGGTGCATAATGTTGGCATATGAAAAGGGTGACTGGCTGCTGCATAAGCGCCACCAGCATGACTCTTGGATGCACCGGTACAAAACTCAAGGCAAGCATATGTGTGTGGGAGTTCTAGGTTGGGCATATTGACAAGTGCAACAAGCGCGTGCTACCTAACACACACAAAATACAGCTCTGTGTCAGCCAATAAAATTGCATATGCCTCTGCAGTGAAAATGCTTGCACGGAGGTCCATAATGTTGGCATATGAAAAGGGTTTTCACTGCCATGGTGGCTGCTGCACAGCAGGAATCATCACGATGTGTTCAAGTATAAACACATCCAATTTCTCTGCCAGGCCTCCCAGGCGCATTGAGTAGGGTTGCTTCACTGCAGGACGGATATAATAATACGAGAACTGCACAAATCAATTATAAAACATTATGTGGGAATTACACTCTTCGCACTGACTAAAAAACAAGGAAGAAATGTACAGTCGTCAGCAAGCATAACTCGCACGTTCCGCAGCGTGTCCTGAAATGGTTTGATTGATGCTAGCGCCGCGTACCTTGGGGTTCTGTTGCCGACATATTACCCATGCATGCCGACATACTATCCATGCAGACCAAGGTATTATCTCAGTCACAGCACCCAGCGCTTAGCGGCTGGTATCAGTCAAACCAGTCCAGGTCACGCTGCCGAGCGTTCGAGTTAAACTTGCTGACGACTGTAAATACTGCAAATAAAGAGACCGCTCGCTTGCTTCAAGGTGGAGGCTCTATACGTGACTTGCGCGAAAGGGAACTCTAACAGGGCCAACACCTATATCTTGTACAAAGACCAGCATCCAAACCGCTTGGCATAGCTGATTGATCGACTATCGCACTGTAGTGTGTACGTGTTCGTATGTGGCTTTTGTATGTTCAGGAGACACTTTTTATCGCTACTCCGTGTATTCCGTGGCAGCACTTTCAGAAAGCTAATAGGGAATATTCATAATGCTTAGTGATCTGGCAACACTAGGCGCGTCCGCCATGTTGTCTTGGGCACCGTCCCGGAATCGTCTGCTAGCGTCTCCATAAGGAGAGGCCACGGAGAGGCTGAACCACTCTCTTTGGCGGGGCTTTCAGACCGTGAAAATACGCTTTTTTTTTTTCTTTCGTCATCCAACGCCAAACGGTCAGTGAACCTCACTGGGCTGCCACAAATCGACGAGAACTCAATATCAGAGCTCTGCGCGCTTCAAAACTCATCCGGACGGCAACTGCACGAGGCGTATCGATTCTCAAAGCCGATCAGCTGTTCTCTAGTGGCGTGTGCTACCGATCTGAGATAAGAGTTCAAGAAAAGCGTTTATGGCTGAAGAGATGCGGCTCTTAAACTTCTCAGATTACCTTGCACAGCCTTACCTCTCCAATTTATTTCCCGCTGCGATTATAATAGCACACTTCAGATATCCAAACCACGTTCTTTCTGCGCAAACTGTGCAAGGATGTGCTGCATTCCTCGACGCATTTCTTTAGCCATAGGTATCTCTACACCCTTCGCAATAGCGTGTGTCGTAGTGCATGGACATGTGCATGAAAGGTACGCCGCAAACCAAACAAAAATACTGATTGCGAGTTTCGACTGTACACGGAGAGAGCGTCCCGAGTAACGCTGTTTTAATACACACTGGTTGTTTATAATGTCTTCTGGTCGTAATCTGCCGAGCGGATTGAGTGTTGTCACTCTGGTTTTCTTGAACGCTATACGTGTGCGTTCATTGACGTATCCTTTCAAAATATCGTGCTCTTTGCTTTCGCATGCCACGGAGGCGTGCATTATCGCGCGCCGCGCGCTATTGCAAACAGCATACAAGCATAAAAGTTCCTGCGATCAGCGGGAATATTAGTACGACGATCTACCGAACAAACAGGTCCATATATAGTGCGGCCAGAGAACATGTACGGCCAGCGCCTCCTTTATTTTATCAATGCCAGTCAAATGCGCCCGTTCCAGCCGTTCACCACCCTCTCCTCTAGCCGTTTCCTACTCTCACCCATCGCCTAGTCCTCGCGTGTGCTTTGCGTTCATGGGGGAGAGCACCCGTGATGCAGTGCCTCACGACGGAAATCATATGAAGTAATTTTTTGTTCAGTTGTGCGCAGATCCGTGGGGCGGCGTGTTGCATCCCTCGTGTTCACTATGTTGGCTGTCACGCTGGCTCGGTAAGAGACACGGTCGACACGGTGTTTTGAGATAGCGCGTCTCCGTTCGCGGCGCTATGCGGGCAACCAATGGGGATGCGTCACTGCGACGCTGCAGTGCATGCGCTGCCTTTAAGAGGTGCCTCACGAGTGCTGTGAGGCGGCGGCGGCATTGCTTCGAGCTACAAAGAAGGAGCACGAAGGAACAAATCGGACAGACGCATGATATTGCAGAGGTAAAACGCGTCTATCGCATCTCCGTGCGAAAGCGCTCGGACGCACGTGTGACGCAAGCAGCCCTACCCAACATGTGGCGTCGCATCGCGACCACTCCCTGAACTAAGGCGGACCGGCGGCTCCCATTCAGGGGTGAGCGTTTGCACTGGCATTGAATAAAATAGAGGAGGCGTTGGTACGGCTCTCTGAGTGCTCCTTCTTCGCAGCGCATGCTGACTGAAGGAACCAGAAGGAAAAAAAACGGCAGATCTTACACATTGTTGGAATCGATGTAATGCGAAGCAACCGTCAAGGAGCAAATCATGCTTTACTTAACATGCATGCCATGATTTACATGTTGCGACCTGTCATTTATGTTCCCCATACAGTCACGTCACTCAATGCCAATTTTGGTGTATATCAAGCTAGCGAAACGGCCGTGAGTGCACCATGAGCATGGGATGTAGATGACGTTGTACATGACCTGCATGTCATGATTTTCATGTTACCACCCGTCATTTATGTTCGTCATCGGTCACGTCGCGAAATACCAGATATATCGCTCTCTCGTACGTGAACTCGTTTTTTCAGAAGCGAAGCTCTATGGCCCACACCCCGCCGTCACCGTCACCGTTGAAGCTCCCTGCAGCATAGATGGGGCGCCGGCGCATAAAAAAGAAAATGAAACGCCGCGTGCCGAACGCCAGGCGGTTTGTTTCTAGCGCACCAGAAATTTGAGGTTAAATAAAAAAAAAAATAAGCTCTTTGCACAACTGCTTATAATGGGCTCTTCCTTTCAGCATCTTTATCGTGGATTGTGAAATGACAACTATCATTCTGGCGCAGTACGGGCGCTTTTTTCGAAGGTAGTAGTAGACGCTCTCCCCATCCAGCGCCGCCGCAAAAAAGAAAAAAACAGAAAAAAAGGCGCGTGGCGCAAAATCAGTTCGCCTTTATTAACGACACAAAAATTCATCGAAAATCATGTTTGCACATATATGTAACGGATGAGACATGGCGTCAGTTAGAACACCAGTTTAATCTAACTCCTCGTCTTCCTCATATTCCTTTCCCCCCATTCACCCGTGAACCGTCACACGTTTTCCCCTCCCCCGAGAGAGCGTCAAGTTATTGGCACCCGTGAACCGTCACACATATATATATATATATATAAAATAGGGACCCACTTGAGGTTACTTAGGGCTGCTCACAGAACATGGATAGTCGTCCTCAGAAACGTAAACGTGATGATGAAGACGATAAGCAGCTTGGCAAGGATGCGGAACGCAAAGCCAAAGCAGCGGCAGCAAGACGAGCCCGGCAACAGGATCCTGCGGCAGTGGTGTAGCCAGGGGGTGGCACACCGGGCACGTGCCCCCCCGCGAAATTTTTTTTCGCCATGGCATACAGAGCGAAAAATGACAATTTCAAGGAAGTACCCTACCCGCCCGAAATCAAGGAGGTGCCCCCCCCCCCCGAAAAAAATTTCTGGCTACGCCCCTGCCCTGCGGCTAAAGCAGGCCGAGCGGAGCTACAGGTGGCTACGCCGACAGGATCCTGCCGTACGTGCTAGAGTGGCCGAATCTAAGCGCCGACGCCGCCAACAGTTTCACAACGTACATAGTCGTTTGCATCCCATTTCTAAGGAGCTTCACTCATCGGTTGTATTCGTACACGGAACAACTGCTGGTTTTTTAACGCGGAAGCCTTTAATGACATGTTCATGTCTGTCCGTCCGCCCGTCCGTCCGTCCGTCCGTCCGTCTGTCTGTCTGTCTGTCTGTCTGTCTGTCTGTCTGTCTGTCTGTCTGTCTGTCCGTCCGTTCGCGCGACCGTCCATCCGTTCGTCCGTCCGTGTCCCTCCGTGCCCGTCCATGTCCGTCCGTGCGTGCGTCCGTCCGTCCTTCTCTCCATCCGAGCCCTGCAGAGCCCTCTCCATCCCCTCTTGATTCGCTCTCTCTCCGAGCCCTCTCCATCCGAGCCCTGTAGAGTCCGACGCGACCAGCGCGAGTGCTGGTCGCGTCGGACTCTGCAGCGCTCGCGCTTTGCTTCTGTAGCGTTGCTGTGCCCAGCGTTTCCAATCATGCAAGGAGGGAGACACGCGCATCGCGTTCCATTCTGACCGACCCCGTCTGAATGGACAGAGGCGTTCGCGGAACACACTTTGGAATTTACAAAGGGTCCGCCAATTTAAGCGCTGGAACGCGGATGGCGCTTGCGCGATGCGCAAAGCACGAGAAAATACGAATGCATGCGAACGGAGGCAGATTAGTCTCACGTCTTGCTGCGATTCGCGGTAAAAAAAAAAAAACACGCACACATCCCGTTTGTGTACCATGCCACTGAGAGTGTAAAAGAATAAGGACATGGCATAGTCGGTCGAATGGCCACAGGCTTTCGCCAAATGTACAAAGTGTCTTTCGATTTTTCACCGTCTTTACGAGTAGTTGGTTGGTGTACATTTTCCAATGTTACCCTTTATCTAGCGCGCGCTCAACTAGAAAACAGCATTACAACCAAAAAAATAAATAATGCACTAAAACAAACGACAACGTCTTTATTTCATATCGCAGATGGTCAACTAACGCGCTGAGGATTATCACAATTTGGCACAGAAAATTATAGGGCCTCAGCTTTAGCCAGTCGAATGACCACAAGGTTTCACCGAACACACTTTGGAATATACAAAGTGTATATATTGTTACCAACAAAATACAACGCCTGTTGGTAAAAACTATTTATTCATGGCGAACTTGTGCCCGTGAACTTAAGAGAAACCACCTTAAACGAAAATGTTCCACGCTAGCCAGTCCGAACCTCGTCGTCCTCTGCTTCTCTCGTGCAGTCGCGAACCCGTCATCCCATGCGCCGCCAGTCCTCTTCTTTTAGCACGTGGTGGGGTGGCACGCGCAGTCCGCCGGTGCATTGCGCGCTTTGCTTGTCATTCGAATGGCGGCATTTACAAATGCAGGAAGCGACGTGCATCTGCGCAGGATGATGAGCAACTTGTGGCATTAATCCCCCTCCTAAAACGCATCGTCCCGATGCGTCGAGAAGGTGAACAGTTTTGAAGGGCAGGGCTTGTCTTGATGGTCGAGCACGTGTATCAGTGATGTTGTTCAGTGCCTTTCGTAGTAGGGTTTCATTCGTACCACATGTACGACTTCTGGGTGATTTCTTCGTCGTGTTGAACACACTTGGCCTTCGGGGATGACTTCGTAATCTAAGGTACTTAACTGGCGAAGTACCTTGTAAGGGTCGAAATAGCGCCGCATCAGCTTTTCAGACAGGCCACGTTCACGTACCGGCGTCCATACCCACACTTTGTCTCCGGGGTTGTACTGGACATCTCTTCGCTTTAGATTATACCGATCTGCGTCGACGCTTTGCTGGCGAATTATACTGCGCCTTGCCAACTGCCGTGCCTCTTCTGCCCTTTCGATGTATTCGCTGATGTCAGCGTTATCATCGTTCATGCTGTTTACAGGTAACATCGCGTCTAAGGTCGTTGTTACCATCCTACCGTAAACAAGCTGGAATGGTGTGAACTGTGTCGTCTCCTGTACTGCGGTGGTGTACGCAGACGTAGCATACGGTAAAATGCAGTCCCATGTACGATGTTCGACATCCACGTACATGGCGATCATATCAGCTAGCGTTCTATTGAGCCTTTCAGTTAAGCCGTTTGTTTGCGGATGGTAAGCTGTAGTTCTTCTGTGGTCAGTATGCGTTCGTTTCATTATTGACTGCGTCAAACGGGCGGTAAACGCTGTTCCTTTGTCGGTTATGACAACTTTAGGAGCGCCATGTCGTAGTACTATCTGGCTGACGAAGAACTGAGCCACTTCATTCGCAGTTCCTTTTGCGAGAGACGACGTCTCAGCATATCGGGTCATGTAGTCTGTCGCTACAATGATCCACCGCTTTCCGGATGAGGAGACAGGAAATGGTCCAAGTAAATCCATTCCCATTTGCTCAAATGGTCCTTTAGGTGGCTCTATCGGTTTCAACAGACCTGCTGGTTTTAATGGTGGTATTTGACGCCTTTGGCATTCTCGGCACGACCTTACATAGTGCTGTACAGAATCCATTAACTTTGGCCAATAATATCTCTGACGGATTCTCGCTAAAGTCCGACTAATACCCAAATGCCCAGCGGAAGGGTCATCATGACATGCTTCTAATATTTCCGCTCGCAGTGATGATGGCACTAGAAGCAGAAATGTCTGACCACTGTGTTCGAAGTTTCGCTTGTAGAGGACGTCATTCCGGAGAACATAGGAACACAATCTGCGGACGAAAACTCGCGGTACCTTTACTTGCTGACCCTACAAGTACTGGATAAGCAGGAGCAGGTTCGGGTCCATTCGCTGATGACGGGCCATCTCGGACACGTTGAGAGCTCCAAGAAATGGGCAATCTTGTTCATGTTGGGCAGACGAAGACTCCACTGGTCCACGTGACAGGAAATTCGCGTCATTGTGCTTGTGACCGGACTTGTACACGACGGCGATGTCATATTCCTGCAGACGCAGGCTCCATCTAGCAAGTCTTCCTGAAGGGTCCTTGAGATTCGCCAGCCAACACAATGAATGATGGTCGCTGATCGCCCTAAACGGTCTGCCGTATAGATAAGGACGGAACTTACTGATGGCCCATATGACTGCCAGACATTCCTTTTCTGTAGCTGAGTAATTGAACTCAGCATTGGATAGAGTGCGGCTTGCGTACGCAATAACTTTTTCTGCTCCATTCTGCCATTGAATGAGGACGGCTCCGAGACCAACGTTACTGGCGTCGGTATGGATGTCTGTTTCGGCGTCTTCATCAAAATGAGCAAGAATAGGAGGAGATTGCAAACGGCGTCACAACTCAGAGAAAGCATCTTCTTGTTCTTCCTGCCAGACGAATGGCACACCTTCTTTTGTAAGCCGTGTCAATGGTTCAGCGATCTTGGAGAAGTTTTCAATGAAGCGTCTATAGTAGGCACAGAGTCCCAGGAATCGTCTCATGGCCTTTTTGTCCCGTGGCTTCGGAAAGTTTTCGACTGCTGTAATCTTTTTCGGGATCTGGGCGGACACCTTCAGCACTAACAATGTGGCCGAGGAACCGAAGTTCGCGAAATCCGAAGTGCCATTTTTCAGGTTTGATAGTGAGTGCTGCCGCGCAAATGGCATCCAGTACTGTTCTCAGTCGATGCACGTGCTGCTCGAAGGTAGAAGAAAAAACTACCACATCATCGAGATGGACGAGGCACGATTGCCATTTAAGTCCGGAGAGGACAGCGTCCATCATCCTTTGAAAGGTTGCGGGAGCAGAACACAGGCCAAAAGGAGTACTTTGGACTCATATAGTCCGTCGGGTGTCACAAACGCCGTCTTCTCACGATCTCTTTCATTGACCTCGATTTGCGAGTATCCGCTCTTTAAATCCAAGGATGAAAAGAAGTGAGCGTTGCGTAGCTTATCCAAGGTATCATCAATTCGTGGTAGTGGATAAACGTCCCGTTTCGTGACGAGGTTCAGTTTTCTGTAGTCAACACAGAATCGCAGGGTGTTGTCCTTCTTTTTGACCAGTACCACCGGTGATGCCCAGGGACTATTGGATGGCTGTATTACATCATCCTTCAACATTTCCTGTACTTGTTTCTTGATGGCTTCCCGTTCTTTCGGAGCTACTCGGTAGGGACGCTGATGCACCGGTCTAACATTTTCTTCGACCACGATGCGGTGTTTTGCGACGGGAGCGCGTCCGACTTTCGACGAAGTGGAAAAGCACTCCGCGAATTCTTTGATCAAACTTACAATCTGCTCTTTCTGTGGTAACGAGAGTTCTCTATCAATGTCTATTGATTGAAGAACTCTGTCTACTGTTGCAGAAGCTGGCGGGTCTCTATCAAGAGTGCAAACATTTGCAACTTGCAAATATAAATGGAGGGATGCTACGGCTGTTCCCTTCGCCACATGCTGCAGTTCACTGCCGAAGTTGGTCAATAGGACACTCGCACATCCGTCACGAAGGTTCACCAGACCTCTTGCCACGCATATTCCTTTTTCAATTAGTAGTCCGATGTTCCCATCTGCTAGTCCATTACAATCACGGAAAAGGTCGCTTTTCACAAGAACTGTCACACTTGAACGAGGCGGCACGGTGACACCTTCGTCCACAATACGGAGAGGTGAAACGACTGGTTGCTCCGTTTGACACATGGCGACAGCGTTCTCTGTTGAAAAGGAGACTTTAGACTCTTGCAGGTCGATGATTGCGCTATTTGCCTCTAAGAAGTCCATGCCTATAATCAGCTCACGGGAACACTCGGGGAGAACAATAAAGCTGCCGACGTATACGAATCCTCTTATTCCTAATTTGGCTGTGCACACTCCCACGGGGCTCACTAAGTGTGCTCCGGCGAAACGTATTTGAGGTCCGGTCCATTGAGTCAGCACCTTTTTCAACTTCTTTGCGAGGACGCTGCTGACCACGGAGTAGTCTGCACCAGTGTCTATTAGTGCAATAACCTCGCGGTCGTCGATGGTGACTAACAGTTCTGAGGTAATGTCACCGTTACTGCACTTATCCGTCGTCGCGTAACTGCAGTCGTCCGGTCGGGTCAGCGATGGAGGGTCTTCAGTTTTCTGAGTATCAGCGACCTTGCCTCCACAGGTCGCTGGCCCTAGTTTTGCCGCTGCGGGCTAGGTGACTGACGTCTCGGGAACCTCGATGACGATCCAGGACTCGGCGACCGATAGCGCATTGGTGCTGTTGACCGCGACTGCCGTTGCTGGGTGTCCTGAAGGGTAGGGCGCGAAGATAAAAACTCTTCGATTTCGTAAGGGCGCTCACCGTTCCGAGGGCAGGGTGCATTGACTGGGAAGCCGTGCAGTTCCACTCGACGATAATGACAAGCCCGATAAAGGTGACCTTCCTCTCCACCGTGGTAGCATAGGGGCCGCCGGTCTGCAGTGCGCCATACATCGCTCTTACGGGGTCTTCCTTCCGGCATGGGCGGTGGCGTATTACGAGGAAACGTAGGCGGCATAACGGCAGCTTGAGGAAAGCTTGTGCGTCCGAGGTCCTGTCGTACAACTTGCGTGTACGACAAATGAGGTTGAGGTTCCGGTTGAGTGCGGTGCAGTACCTGAGGCTGTGGTTGAAGAATTGCTTGCCGCACTTCTTCAATTACAACGTCCGTGAGTGAAGGCATCGCTGGAGGACCTTGGGTGATTTGCATCCTCTGCAGCTCCTCCCTTACGACAGCCCTCACCACTTCCCGCAGGAGGTCAATGTTGCTGGTGAGGGTTGCTGACACCGCGCCAGCTGAACAGACGTTTACGTCACTGTTGTACTGTCGTGCACGCTGCTGCAGTGCCCTCTCTATTGTCGTTGCCTCTGATCTAAACTCTGTCACGTTGCGAGGTGGATTACGCACCAGGCCTGCAAAAATCTCCTCCTTCTCTCCGCGCATCAGGTGCCGCAACTTCTTCTCTTCGGCCATGTTTGGGTCGCCCTAGTGAAAAAATTCGTATCTACGGAAGATACGGATCTGTACATATGGAATTATGGTATTACGGATCCGCATGGTACGGATCCGCATAATCCATATATATGGATTATACGGATCCGTATCCTCCGTATATACGGTTTCCATATATACGGAAATATGGTATTATGGATGCCGTATGATACGGCTGGTCGTGCGGATTTGTGGTCATGCGGAAACCGCATGATACGGCTTACATATATACCTTTTCCGCATCAGATGGCATATGAAATGTGTTCATTTCGAGATACTAAAATCTATCTTTTGTAAGGCAAAACTGACTTCTACAAGGGTTAATTGTTGTGTGATTTTGGTTTAGCGAGTCCATACAATGCAGACAAGGTCGTCCATGAAGTCAGAACTTGTTGGAGGACAGCTTAATCGAGAGATCAAAGTAAACTGAATAATATTTATTCTGCACATGTACGCGCAGAATAAGCGTAAACGACGTGCACTGTCAGAAGACAACACCCTCGCATGCACCACGCAGAATAACCACAAACAATGTGCACTGTCAGACAAGACGACACCCTGGCACGCACCACCACACACGCACTTGTTCACGTCTGCCACCACTGGTTATGCTGCATGTGTCGAGAATGTAGAAACAGTGGCAGTTGTCACACGTAGAGTAAGCGTAAACAATACGCACTGTCAGGCGACACGACACCCGGGCGCACACCAGTCAGAATAAGCATAAACAATGCACACTGTCAGATGACACGACACCCTGGCACACGCCACAACACATGCACTTGTTCACATCTGCCACCACTGACCATGCTCAATATTGCGAGAATGTAGAAACAGCAGAATCTCTCACACAGTTCCTGCCATTGCAAGGTAATCGCATTGACCCGCCATCCTTAACTGCAATGAAGGCATGGTATTCTCACTGGCGGGTAAACCTTTGAAGCTGTAATGCCAAGCAAGCGGGAAACGTGGTGGAGCAAGCAAAGTCCATGGTGACACAAAAATAGGTGGTTCTCCGATGTAACTAGAGTTGTGGCAGGTCGCGTCATGCACCTTCGGGTTCCCAAGGTGTTACGAGATCCTGCAGATTATAAACCTTTCCTGCAGGCACACACACACACACCTGTCACCATTCGGTTGCAATGTAGGCAACAGCTAGCCGACGGGCGCCTATTCACTGCCGCACAACCACAGGACATCCAACGCCTAGCTGGTTGCGAAGGGCAGGGCAGCCGCTTCAGCACTGGCGTTCCAGGTATCCGACCAGCATGTCTACGAACGCTTACGGGTATATCAGCAAAGAATCGCAGCAGCAAGGAAACATCGCAAGCGCGATTGCTTAGGCGCGGCAGCGTGCGATACACTGGCAGGAGCGCCTCAAGCCACGAAAGCCAAGCCCAACGTAGGTGGCGGCGCGCCGCGGTGGAATGTAGCGTAATACCATCGCGGGTGAGAGGGAAAGACGACGGTCGCCGAGGGAGCGTTTGACGGGCACAGAAAGTATAGAGGAGGCTATACTCCTCTCTACCTAAGAGGGAGGGAGGTCCCTCCCTTTTAGGTGACAAGAGGGAAGAGGGGCGCCCCCCCCCCCCGTGCGCTCGCCTATGGTCATGGGTTCAGGTAGAACACCATGCTTTCCGTATACTACTTATTGCCACGTGGATCTTTCCGCATAGCACATACGGATTCCGTTTGTTCTTTCCGTATCCCATGCGGTTTCCGCATGTTCCGTATCATCCTTTCCGTATATTCCGTATCTCCGTATGAGTCGATCCGTATAACAGATACGGCATCCGCATGTTCCTTATGTTCCGTACGCCCATACAAAATTCCTTATGTACCATATGACACTTCCGTATGTTCCTTACAATTTCCGTAAGCATCCGTATACGTCCGTACAAAATCCATATATTTTATACGGAAAATATGCGGAATCCGTATGTTTTCCGTATGACGGCATGAGGATTTTTTCAGCAGGGCGGCTCGGTGGAAGAGCCGCGACATATCTTCAATGTACATGGCCACGCTCTCGTTGTTCCTTTGGTTCCGCCCCTGAAGAGCGCCCTCTGCCTTCTCTTTCCGGTCCGTGTTCGGATACGCAATGAGGAGCTCCCTCCGGAAGTCGTCCCAAGACAACATTGACGCTTCGTGGTTTTCAAACCACGTACGCGCAGAATCCTGCAGCGCCACGTAGACGTAACGAAGTTTCCTGGCTTCGTCCCAACCGTTTAAACAGGCGACGCGCTCGAAGCCATCAAGCCAGTCCTCGGCATCTTCGAAAGTGTCGCCATGGAAGACCTCTGGTGTCCGGAGCGAATCCACGACGATATGGGATGGAGATGGTGTCGCTTGAGCGGCCATCGTAGTGGCGTCTGAGCTTGCGGTCTCCGCTGGTCTTGATGAATTGAAGAGGGGGGCCAAACTCGGGCTGCTCACCACGCAGGCGGCGACTCGTGCGTTGGTGGACAGGCGTCAATTCCACTGGCTCCAAGCTTGGAGGGTCTGGACTAAGCTCCCTAGCCTGTGGCGGGCTTGGAATCATACCCAGCACCTCCACCAGAATGTTACCAACAAAATACAACGCCTGTTGGTAAAAACTATCTATTCAGGGCGAACTTGTGCCCGTGAACTTAAGAGAAACCACCTTATACGAAAATGTTCCACGCTAGCCAGTCCGAACCTCGTCGTCCTCTTCTTCTCTCGTGCAGTCGCGAACCCGTCATCCCATGAGCCGCCAGTCTTCTTCTTTTAGCACGTGGTCGGGTGGCACGCGCAATCCGCCGGTGCATTGCGCGCTTTGCTTGCCATTCGTATGGCGGCATCTACAAACGCAGGAAGCGACGGGCATCTGCGCAGGATGATGAGCAACTTGTGGCAATATATATATATATATATATATATATATATATATATATATATATATATATATATATATATATATATATATTAAAGAAAATATGAGCACGGCAACCACAATAAAACTGCGTGCTAAAGTAACTTCTTATTTCACGGTAGCACCACTACCAAGCAATAACTCTGAAGCACAAGGACCTCGGGGCATGTTCTGCTCGCATTATGTTCTTAACATCGGCCTCTCAAAAAAGGTTGGGCTACAATTCTGTTTGATGCAGCGTAGAATTTCTACTCCTTTAAAATATCATAAAAATGATTTGGAACCAAAGAGAGGCTCGCTGGACAGGCACCAATGGGAAGGGCACTTTTCGTTTGGAGTTGCACCTCTCTACATTAGAAGGAAACATGAGAGCGCTCGATCGCTGACCGGTAGGATGGAATGTGCGCTAAATGCATAGTGTATCCTAAGTCTACAAAGATTACTTCAGTAGGTCTTATTTTTGTAGCTGGGAGACAATATCGCAGATCTGGTTTCACTAGGTGAAGCTAATTGACTACTGCTGCATACCACATTAGCCGCCACTTGCTCATAAGTCTTTTACAAAAGCTATCATGAGATCACAACAAGGGTGCCGTAGTTGTCCGCCGCCGCCGACGCCGGTGTCCTTAACCTATACCGCACGAAATAAGAAAAAAAATATCCCAGATGAAACGGGGTTCGAACGTGGTTCCGTTCCGTGCCAGCCCGGCATTCTACCACTGAGTCATGGCTGTGCTCGAAACTCCTGCGCACAAAAACCCTATCCAAGTTTTATGTCGGGAAAGAACCACGTTAACATGCGCAATATAACGTGGTAGAAGAGTAAAATAACAACCAGGCGTCACAGAATGCGAATTGTGTAACCAGGCGTCACACAATATGAATTGCATTGCGAGTGGTTCGTTGAATGCTAGCAACCCTTTACAAAGGGCTCGGCCATAATTGTTCGTCTTCATGAGCCACCCAATCAATTAATGTAGTAGTGCGTACCTTGCAAGCGTACTTGTATTAGTGGCCCCAAGAGAGTTTGCAACGGATTTTAGAAATGGCGCTCTTCCAGCTTTCGCTGTCACTGTGCTCTGCAATCCGCGCAGGCCTGGTGGTTTTTTTTTTTTTCGTAAAAAGTTACTTATTTTTGAACAGGCATTGGTACAGACCAGTTTCGAGCTTTTGTTGCTACTGGCCTGGCCACTTCATCTCCAGGTGGGCTGCCTACAAGACTAGAGGGGCCTTTGGAATCAGTCTGTAGAAAGCCTTTACATTGAAACAAACGACTGGTGACTTCGCTGGCAGAGATCGTACAGAGATCGTACAAATGTACGATCTCTGCAAGCGAAGTCACCACACGTTTGCTTCAATGTAAATGCTTTCTACAGACTTATTCCAAAGGCACCTCTAGCATGGTGGATACATAGATGTACCGGGTCCAGCATATACAAAGCGCGTGGCGTAGTCAATTGATAGACTATGATGTCGATGCCCGGAGGTGCCCGTATTAGGCTTTTTTACAACTTCAGGAGGTACTTTTTATTGTTCGTGACAGCGCATTGTGAGCGTTCATTGTTTTAGGCACTTGCCTTTTCAGATTATTTATATTATCACTATACCGCAACAGAAACTTGTAATTAGCGGTACAGCAGAACGTCAGGCTAGTCCGATCACTGCCAATACGACCTCATCGTCTTTTCCGCGAGTTCGTCCTCGTCCTCTTTTCCACAGCGGCACATACAAGCCTGTCAACAACAACAGAAACAATACCAGCCGATCTGATACTAGTGGCATTACCCCCCCACCCCCCCTTCCAAAGAGCATCGTCCCGATGCCACATCGCGATTACGAGAAAAAAAAACACATACAATCACCCGTACACACGATTGAACGGTGACGAAATGTTCACAAGGTTACACAAGGGAGTTTGACGAATAGTCAGCGTTGGTAAAATGGTTTCATTCTCGAAACATGGACGACGTCTGCCTACTGTGAACGACGGGATCGACGTGCTTTATCTTCGTGAAGAACTTCATAGTTGACTTCGCTCAGATGACGGATAACTCGATAGGGACCAACGTAGCGGTGTAACAACTTTTCCGAACGGCCTCGTTGGCGAATGGGGGTCCATAGCCATACTTGATCTCCGTGTTGGTAAATAACCTCCCGATGACGAGCATTGTACCGCTGCGAGTCAATGCGTTGCTGGTTACAGATTCGCTCAAGTGCAAGCTTGCGAGCTGCGTCCGCGAGTCGAATGAATTCGTTCGTATCGACACTAATGTGGTGTCTGTCGGGTAGGAGCATGGCATCCAGCATAGTAGTGACCTCCCTGCCGTGAAGCAACCGGAAAGGTGTGAACCCAGTAGTTTCTTGTACAGCGGTGTTGTAAGTGAACGTGATGTAGGGGAGAATGTCATCCCAGTTCTTGTGGTCTTGGTCAACGTACATGGATAGCATGTCGGCGATCGTCTTGTTTAGTCTCTCTGTAAGGCCGTTGCTTTGTGGATGGTATGCAGTAGTTTTTCGATTAGGTGTTCCACTAAGCTGCATGGCGTCTTGTATCATCTGGGCGGTAAAAGCTGTTCCACGATCAGTTATTACAATGACTGGTGCGCCATGACGGAGAACAATGTTGTTCATGAAAAATTGGGCAATCTCACTGGCGGAGCCGCATTGTAACGCTTTCGTTTCGCAATATCGCGTCATGTAGTCAGTAGCGACTACAAATCCAGCGGTTGCTGTCGTGAGACTTGGGGAAAGGTCCGAGCAGATCCATGCCGATTTGTTGGAACGGTTGTTTTGGAGGGGCAACGGTCTTCAGAAAACCGGCTGGGCTCCGAGGTGGTGCTTTACGGCTCTGGCATTCGCGACACGTTTTCACATAATGCATCACGTTCCGATTGAGCTTAGGCCAGTAGTAGTGTTGGCGAATCCGGGCCAAGGTTCGCGTGAATTCCAAGTGGCCGGACGAAGGCTCATCGTGACAGGCAGATAAGGCATCCACTCGTAACGCTGATGGAACAACGAGCAGGTGTTCAGTCGCGTAAGGGTTGACGTTCCTTTTATAAAGGATATTGCTGCGAACACAGAACGAAGATTGCGAGCGCGCGAATGCCGGTGGTGGATGCGGACTGCGGCCTTCAAGATATTCGATAAATTGTCGAAGGTCGGTATCGTTCTTCTGCTGCTCAGCCAAGTCGGATGCAGTGACAGCGCAGAGAAAACGACCGTCGAGGTCGTCATCACTTGAAGCCATTGTAAGGGGAGCGCGCGAAAGGCAATCTGCTTCAGTGTGCCTCCGGCCAGACTTGTACACGATTGTCAAGTCGAATTCTTGAAGGCGTAAGCTCCACCTGGCCAGAAGGCCCGAAGGATCTTTGGGATTCGCCAGCCAGCAGAGGGCATCATGATCGGTGACAACTCTGAACGGGTGGCCGTACAGGTACGATCTGAATTTAGCTATCGCCCAAACAACAGCTAGGCACTCTTTTTCCGTGGTTGAGTAATTCGCCTCCGCAGATGATAAAATCCGGCTGGCATAAGCAATAGCTCGTTCGACGTCGTCTAGCCACTTGACCAGGACTGCACTAAGACCGATGTTACTGGCATCTGTGTGCAGTTCAGTGTCGGCATCTTCATCGAAGTGTCCGAGTAAGGGCTGAGTCTGGAGGCGGCTGCTGAAGCTCGGAGAAAGCGCGCCTTTGCTCAGGGCCCCACACAAAGCGAACATCTTTTGTCAGACGAGTCAGGGGTTCGGCTATGTTTGAAAAATTCTGCACAAAACGTCTGTAGTATGCGCAGAGGCCCAAAAACCGACGCACATCACGTTTGTTGGCAGGTGGTGGGAATGCAGCGACAGCCAATGTCTTTTCTGGGTCCGGCCGAATACCATCGTGGCTAACAAGTTGGCCGAGAAACTTTAGTTCGTCGTAACCAAAATGGCATTTCTCTGGTTTCAGCGATAGGCCTGCGGTGCGAATTGTCATAAAGACAGATCGAACTCGCTGCAAGTGCTGCTCAAACGTTTCTGAAAAGACAGCGACGTCGTCTAAGTAAACAAGGCATGATTCCCACTTAAGACCTGACAGCACTGTGTCCATCATCCTCTGGAACGTCGCGGGAGCAGAACACAGGCCGAATGGTAGTACTTTAAATTCGTACAGACCATCAGGAGTTATGAATGCTGTTTTTTCGCGGTCGCGTTCATCAACTTCGATCTGCCAGTAACCGCTGCGTAAATCCATGGAGGAGAAGTACCGGGTGTGTCAAAGGCGGTCTAGTGAGTCGTCGATGCGTGGAAGAGGGTAAACGTCTTTCTTCGTCACGTTCTTGAGTTTACGATAATCGACGCAAAACCGAAGACTGCCGTCCTTCTTTACCAGTACGACGAGGGACGCCCATGGACTGGTCGAGGGTTGGATGACGTCGTCGTGGAGCATCTGCCTCACTTGAGAACGTATGACCTCTTGTTCCCTTTGGGACACTCGGTAGGCATGCTGACGTACGGGCCTTTCAGCGGGGTCCGTTATAATACGGTGCTTCACGGTCGGTGTTTGGTTTATTTTGGATGTAGACGCGAAACAGTCACTAAACATGCGTAGAATACAGCGGATTTGCTCCTTCTGCACACATGGCAGCTTCGGATTGACATTGACTGAATTGGCCACCGCGGTGTCACGTTTACCGGCTGCGCAAATCGGAGCAACATGCTTCATCGTCAATGGCTTCGAAGTGAGCGACGGCCATTCCCTTAGCCAAATGTTGGTATTCGCCGCTGAAATTGGTAACCAACAGTTCAGTCATTCCACGTTTAATTTGGATTATGCCGCGGGCGACGGAGATTTGCCGAGCCAAGAGCACCGACAGGTTCGCTTCGGCGATGCCGCTACTGCCATGAGGTCTGTCGCTCTGTGCAGTCACGAGCATGCTGGTTCGCGGCGGAAGTGTAACGGCGTCGTCGACAATACGAAGCGCTGTCCTCTGCGCGTTGGCATCTCTTGGTTGCGGGGCATGGTCGTCAGCAAACGTTACGAGTAAGTCACGAAGATCAATAACGGCGCCGTGCTCGCGGAGGAAATCTATGCCAAGGATAACTTTCCCGGAGCATTCTGGCAACAAGATGAAAGAAGCGATGAACGTCGACTCACGGATCTGCAGCCTGGCGGTGCATCTCCCGATCGGTGTCAAGAGGTGACCTCCTGCTGTCCGGAGGTTTGGTCCAGGCCCCCAAGGAGTCGTATCCTACCTTAGTTCAGCAACGAGTTCAGCGCTGATAACCGAGTAGTCGGCGCCAGTGTCGACAAGAGCAGTTACAGGATGGTTGTCGACAAGAATGGCAATGTCAGCAGAAACAGGTTTGTCGTCGATGGGAGGTGTCGTTGAAAAGGAATCGTCAATGTGTCGGCGGACGGGTCAGAGGAGGATGTTTTAACGATAGCCCGACAGCGGTCCCACCTCCGGAGGCCACTGTTCCTAGTTTCCCCGGCGTGGGCTTGGGGACCTAGGCGATCGTCCCGCAACAACATCGGCGAAGGTAGATTGTGGACCCGGCGACGTCGAACGTCGAGGAAAAGGGGAGCGGGATTGGCGTTGCTGGAGAGTAGAAGACTGAAGGCTCGCCAAGTACTCTGCAGTAGCGCGGGGTCGTTCACCATCACGGGGTCGACGAGCCTCCGGCCGAAAGCCAGGCAGGCCCATGTGTCGGTACGAACACTCGCGGTACAAATGACCTGGCTCACCACAATGGTAGCAAAGTGGCCGATTGTCGGCAGTGCGCCACGCACTAGATTTCCGCACATTCAGTCGCGGGTTCTCGTAACGCGGCGGGCCCGAGGAGTACTGCGGCGTCTGCAGGGGGGATGGTCGAGGGGAATAGCTGACTGCCGGTGCAGGAGTGCGTAAAGCTTCCGCATATGTCAGAAGAGGAGCTTCGGTTGGAGGTGCCACCAATGGTCGTACCAGTTGTCGCACTTCTTCGCGGACGACGTCCATTAGGGAAGCCACTTGGGGCTGTGGAGGCACTGCGTGAAGCTTTTGCAGCTCCTCGCGTACGATGCTGCGCACTAGCTCCGCGAGGTCCCTGATGCTCGTGACGTCGGGCGTTGCCAAGGGCGCTGACAGACATGAAAGGTCGTTCGGCCTCTCAAACTGCGAAGACTGCTGTCTGAGCATTCGCTCCATCGTTATGCCTTCATGGAGGAACTCCGCCACGGTAGCTGGGGGGTCTCGCACGAGTCCTGCGAACAGCTGCTCTTTTACGCCCCGCATCAGAAAGCGTACCTTCTTGTCCTCCCCCATTGCGGGATCAGCTCGCCGGAACAGCCGAGGCATCTCCTCAACGAACATCGCAACGCTTTCATTTGGTCTTTGATTCCGAGAATTGAGGAGTCGTTCCGCTTGTTCTTTCCGGTCAGGACTGTCATACGTGCTCCGCAGCTGAGCACAAAACTCCAGCCAGGTTGTCAAGGCAGCTTCATGGTTCTCAAACCAAATCCGCGCCGAATCCTCCAGGTAGAAATATATATACCGGAGCTTCCGGTGATCGTCCCATTCGTTGGCGACGGCGACTCGATCGTACTGGTCCAGCCAGTCTTCAACGTCTTCGTAAGCGTCCCCATGGAAGGGCTTTGGGGTTAGCAAGGCGTTGAAAGGCCATGGAGCTGGCGGAGTCGTAGTCTGTTCAGTCTGGCTCGCCGTTGTCGCGCTTGCCATGTTAATGGGGCGTTCTGGTAGAGGGCCGAATTGGGGTGGTAGGCCTAATTGCCCCCGACTGCGCCGGAGGTCAGCTGGTTCTTCCAAGGCGTCGATGTTGGTGTCGGGATCTTCCTCGTGGTCGCAGTGCATAGACTGCTACCCCGCACCTCCACCAATTGTGTCACGATACACCGCAACAGAAACTTGTAATTAGCGGTACAGCAGAACGTCAGGCTGGTCCGATCACTGCCAATACGACCTCAGCTTGTTTTCCGTGAGTTCGTCCTCGTCCTTTTTCCACAGCGGCACATACAAGCCTGGCAACAACAACAGAAACAATGCCAGCCGATCTTATACTAGTGGCAATATGTAATAACACGGTTAGCTTCGGGGTATAGAATCACACCTCGGAATTTATGGTTCGTCTCTAAGGGTAAACGATGAACCTGCAGGTCAATGTCGGCACCTGCGTACAGCACCAAGCGGTACCTGCGTCTGTTTTTAGAGAAAAGTACGTAGGCGCTCTTATGCGGATTTAGTGAGAAGCAATTCTTGTCTGACCATTTATACACCTTGTTCATACAAAGCCGAAGGTGTCCCTCCCAAATTGTGAGAGGAGACAAAGTAAATGAAAAGTAAAATTTCGCGACTGGGGTCTGCCAAATTTTGATGATGACGACAAGCAGTCCTGGAATTGCAGAAGCAGGACTTTAGGCTGGTCATGCATGGACGGCGGAAGGTTCGGATTAGACCTGTGCGCCGGTTCCAAAATCGCTGGCGGCGGCGCGCCGGTGTTTCCACCTCCGGCGGCGGCGCGTCAACGGCGCGGGGTTCATCAGATCGGCGGCGGCGCGGCGTGCGTGTGTGGGTGTGGAGGGGAGGAGGGGGGGGGGGGGGGAGTAGTTAGAAGAGTTGGTGGGGAGAGAATTTTGTCCCTTGAATTTTTAAGTAAAAAAAAAGGTTTCTCCGAAAGCGTGAAGCTGTGAATGCGATGGCAACATGTAATGTTATAACGAACTAAAGGCTATCACCTAGCTCTTTTTCATCCCATCTCACGAAACTGCAATACGCTGGTGTATGGGAATACGGCCGCTCCTGGGAAGGAAGTGGTTTTCATGCAGTTTGTCGTATCAATGGTGACAGCACGAAGTGGTGAGATCACAGCGCGTAGAAGGGTATACGAGCCGTTTGCTTATGCCTGCCGACATAGCGCTCGTGCCAGAGTTCGTGACCGCGCTCTTACAGTCAAAGTTCACAGTTGCGGCTCGAGCCACGCAGCCCCTCCACACCGGCGTTCCTTCATACTCCTTCGTCCAGCGAAATAAGGACAGGGCGATTCTTTTCTGGTTGAGGAGCAATCGATGGCAGGCCTCGCACGCGGAGTGATGTTATCGCATGCGCCCTCCGTGCGACCAAGATGGGCGGCTTGTTTCATTTATGTTTCAGCCGTGTTCCTTGCTAGCGCTCGCGAGCTTTTACTGGCGGGCACAGCATAAGATGCGCGTACAGAAGTTATCGATTTGAACTTTATACGGAACATGACGGCGACGATGAAAACCTGTTCAGAGTGTCCATATAATTGTTATCACAATAAAAAAAATGTACAAAAACCGTGGAAGCGGAATGACCTGTTTTCTCGAGAGCTGCATCTTCTTCGCTGTAAAGAGTTTCTCCGTTGGAAGAATCAAGTAATCCGGTGTCTCTTCCAGTTTCGTTCTCGCCTTGACTACATTTATTATAGGCGATATCTCCTAGGCACTTATGTCTTCATAAAGCACGTGCATAATGTTAGCGCTGAGAGTTGAGCCTATCAGGATTTCGAGCTTGTCGGCCACACTCTGTTACCTCCGCTCGCGCAATCGGAAACTCACAAAATCGAGCGAAATCAGTTCATCATGCTCGATAATCATGCGAGATGAGGAAAAACGGGTGGGCGAATGCATGGCAAAGCGAGGTAGAAGACAATTCACAACTGATATTTCTCGTATCTGAACCAATGGAAAGTATGCGCTCTAATCATGTCAAGTGAATCACCATTGTGGCGTCACGAAGGGCGCAAAAAAAAAAAAAAAAAAAACGAGAGAGAAACGTCAAGAGAATAACGCGCTCGATTTTGTATTTCCAGGGGCTGTTTTGGGGCCCTCATAAAGACAGGGCTTGCAAACACGGACACAAGAGAGTAGTCAAGACACCACAAACGCCGCCAACTAAAAAATTGTAAAGCGGCGGAAAAGAAGGTAGACAAAAAAAGATATTAAGGAAGGTTCACACTAGTGGTGCCAAACCTAAACGAAGTGCGGAGCTGGGCAGCCATCTTTGTTTCTCCTCAATTTCTTTGTTTCCTCTTCGCTTTCTTTCTTTTTCTCTGTTTCCAATTTTTCTGTCTTTATTTCTATTAATTTCTCCCTCTCTCTTTATCTATTTTTTCTTTGCCTTTCTTGCTCTTTCCATTTTTTCTTCCCAATTTCTCTTTCTATATCTTGCTCGCTTTCTCTTTTTTTTTCTTTTTTTTACGTGCTAGCCTGTGTTACGCCAAGCGACGACAGCATACGAGAGCCGGCACCCCTAAAGTGCTCCGCACTTAATATCGTCAAGGCGCTCGAAGAACAAAAGGGAGAAGGCTTCTTGGCGCGAGCGCGCGCTCAATATGCTACAAATAGCTATGCTATATGTGGTTTTGCCTGCGTTTCGCAAAGCTACGACAACATACAATGACAGTAGATGACAGCCCGAACCCCTAAAATGCTCCGCACTTAAAATACTTATCTGCGCATTGTCAGGCAAAAGGCGATACCCATCAGTCAGTTGCGCGTGATAGTCCACGGGAGAGCTAACTGGTGGGTGTCAGTGTTTTCACGTCATGTCGTTATAACATGAATAGTCACCAACTAGCTCAGCAATCGGTTATTCAAAATTTTTCGTTGCCTTTACTTCTCTATTCATTTTTTTTGGCTTACTCGAGTAAAAATGAAAGGAGAAAATGCATTAACCCGTCGATATATATTACTTATCTATATCATTTATCTATGCACAATGTAGTAGGCCCAAGACTCGACGATTATGCTATCCAGCGAGTTCTGTCATCGCTGTTTAGGGCTGGAGGACGCGGCAACGTTGAGGTCAGGCAATACCGTTCAGACATCTGGAGGAGAGAAAGATACGACAACTTCCGGGTAGCTGTTCTCTTTGTGTCCATCTAAAGAAGATGTCCAGAGTCCATTTCGGCACAGCGCATTCAATTGTTCAAAAAGCGGTGAACCGTGATGTTTGCTCCTGACCACGTTGATGCACCGAACCCGGCAGCGCAATCCAACCGTAAAAAGTGGACGAAATTTACAGAAATGGGAACTTGTGGAGTCTGAACTTGCATATGAATGTTTCCCAGATGTTTGAGAACAATGCAGGGAATGCGTACCGACCTTCACAGGTGTTTTAGACGGGCGACCGCATTCAACCTAATTCGATGGCTTACGCGATCGGAATTTATACATGGCCTCCGAGACGTACGCCCAACAGCGGAGGACTGAGCGCTGCGTACGTTGCGTTGACTGCGCACTCCGTCCCTTTCGTTACTGTCGAGAGTTGTGAAAGCTTCGTGACATCAAAATGACGTTGCGGAAAAAAGACCCAGAAACCGGGAGCGCGCCGGTCGCCGAACTCCGGCCAGTCAGCTGTGGCCTAAATGGACAGTCCACTAGTGGGACACACTGAGAGTAACTCCCCAGCCATAAGAAATGGAACAGGAGCATGCTGGGAACTGTGACTAGAGCTTACAGCACGAGGGGGGGAGCGGTGTCAAAGGTTGGTCTGTGTACGCTAGGCGCGCGCTCACGTGAACTTTCGTTTTTTATTTTCCATGAGCTCACCAAGAAAAAGGGAAAGGCATGGAGAATATTCTGACACGAGCCATAGGACATAGCGGCTTCAGAAGAGGTTTGTTTATGTATGCTAAGCGCGCACTCTCCTAATTTTTCCCCTCTGTGGTTGATGCGCGTTCCGTTCCTTTAATTTGAGTCGGGAGTTGTGAAAACTTTCGGTTCTTACGTTGGAGTAAGAACCGAAATTGAGGGCGCGCTGCTGGCCGAGTTCCCACCAATCAGCGGCGGCTGAAATGGAGTCAATTACATGGACGCATCGAGAAGAGCTACCCCGGTGACGTGATGTATTTTATGTCCGGATTCTCCGTTAGGAATAAAATAAAGGACTAACGGCGGCGCGCCGCAGTTCTTGTTCGGCGGCGGCGGCGTGGTCATTCTGACACTCCGGCGGCGGCGCGAGCGGCGTGAGCAAAAACAGGCGGTGGCGCGGCGCGGCGGCGCACAGCTCTAGTTCGGATTCATGTCGAAATCTGGTTGGGGACCTTGATTCGTCGAAGTCGGTTCGGTAGCATCGAAGAGGGCGAAAGAATTATTGGCGTCCCCGAATTCCTCCATGAAGTGACCGTCGTGCCAATGTTGAGGTGCCTGTATTCATGGGTGAAGTTTGCAACATTTCGTTCGCCTTCCCATGGCGCGGCTCGGCTATAACTCTTGCAACGCATATCTTACTGCAAAGGAGCAGGTGCTAGTCACCCTCGATAATGCCTTCAAAATCTTCGGGTATTTCAGTGCCTACGGAAATGATGACGCTAGAGCAAGGCGGAATGGTGACTTGGTCTTCCAGCACATTCAATGCGTGGTTTCCTAGCGTCGTGGGAACGGCAGCGTGTTTTCTGCGGTTATTGTTATTGACACAGAACTCAGGTCGATGACAGCGCCCTGTTGACTTAGGATGTCCATCCGAAGTATATGACATCCCTGGAGCAATGTTGCAGAATTACAAAGCTCGCAGGATAAGTCTGGTTATTCATGGTGACTCTTGCTGTGCAGACTCCAGCCGGCGTTATGAGATGACCTGAAATGGTACGTATGTCGGGGCCTTCCCAAGCAGTACTAAATTTCTTCATTTTCATGGCGAACCATCCACTGACACTGGGATAGTCAGCTCCAGTGTCGACGAGAGTGGTGATGTTGTGGCCGTCGAACAGTACATCTAGGTGGCGAGTCCGTCGTCTTGCGTTGCGGTTAGGTCGCGGCGTCGGATCACGGCTACGTCAGCTTCATCCGCTGCTTCCATGTTGCGTCCTCAGGTCTTCTTCAGTCCGTGAGGTTTCGTCGTCCGGACTCTGTCTGGTTCGCGTCGTGTTATGATGGTTTCGTCGCTGCATCGTCGTCGGCGGCGGAGGATCTTCGGTAGTTAGTCGTACAGCAACAGCATCTCCATCAGTTGCTGCCCTTAGTTTTTCGGATATGTTCTAGGCGATCGGCCACGGGTTGGGTCAGTGTACGACCGACGTTGCGGCGAGTTGTAGCGGCCGGGCGACGGTAAAGGGTATGTTCGTCGTTCTTGCAACTGTGTTCCGCTGAGGTAGTCGGCGATGTCGCGAGGCTGTTCGCGGGGCTGCGGATGTGACGCGTTCGCGGCGAAACCACGTAGCCGCATCTGTCGGTACTTGCCGCGGCGGTAGGCGTGGCCAGCCTCCCCTCAACGGTAGCAGAGCGGGCGGTTGTCACGAGCGCGCCAAACGTCGGTTTTCCTTGGTGTGTAGCGCTGGCCAACAGGAGCACGGTAGGGCGTCGGTGGTGGTGGCGGTGGCGGCGGCGTCTGGCGACGGAAGTGCGGCTGGGCGGCATCTTGGTGCGGGGGTGCGGGCGCGGAGGGGGGGACATGATGGCCGGCAGCAGAAGCGTAGGTCATGGCTTGTGGCTGCGGGTGGGGCCGGCTTAGGAACACTCAGTGAATGTTGAATTCCCTCTCGTACAACGTGTGCAATCGACGTCACTTGAGGTTGCGGAGAAGGTGCCAGCTTTCACACCTCTTCTCGCGCAGTGGCTAGGATCATTTCACGCAACTCGTTGGAGTCGAGGGCATGAACAGCCGCGCTGTCTTGAATTGAGACGCGATTGTACTGTCCGGTGCGCCATTCCAGCGTCTTATCGATCGTCGTCGCCTCCGAGAGACAGGAATTCCTGGACGGTCTTGGGTGGATTCCGCATCAGGCCGTCGAAGAGCTCCTGCTTGACTGCTCGCGTAAGAAATCGAACTTTGTTGTCTTCCGTCATAGCGGCGTCAGCCCAGCTGAAAAGTCGGGTCTTTTCTTTCGTGAAGATTGTGACGTTTCCGTTTAGTAGCTGAACCAGTATCTCGAGCAAAGAAACGGCCCTTTCTTTGCGGGCGACGCTCGTGAACGTGTCCAGGAATGCGCCGCGGAAGATATCACAGGTTTGAACTGCAGACCCGCGATTCTCGAACCAGGTTCTCGCCATGTCTTCCAGCTTCGCAGCTTTTCATCCGAGTCCCAGTGGTTGAAGGTGGCCACTCGATCGTACGTCTTCGGCCAGGTCTCCGTGTCCTCAAACATAGTTGCCGCAGTAGTGATCGTGGCCTTGGTCTTTCGAGTCTTAACCGGTGGGGGGCTCTAACTCTGGGCGTAGCCATCGTTGCCTGCGGCTAGCTCGGTGATCGAGGTAGGTGTCGATGTCTCCTTCACGACTGGGATTGGGTTCCCGATTTGACAGGGGCGTGCGGAACATGAATACCCAGCACCTCGACCAGATGTCACATGGTCGTGACGTGGACCAAGGCAGCAGGTGGCTTGTCCAAGATGAAACTCTTTATTGGGCCGAACTTGTGGTCGGAAAAAGGAAGGTCAGGCTACAGCAAAGCAAACTGCACAATGATAGCGGCGAACAGAGCGTCGGCCGTCGATAATCTGAACATCGTTGGGACACACACTTTTATACACCACAGCTTTATCACTTGTCGCCAGTGGCGTAGCCAGGGGGTGGCACACCGGGCACGTGCCCCCCCCCCGAAATTTTTTTTCGCCATGGCATGCAGAGCGAAAAATGACCATTTCAGGGCGGTGCACCCCCCGAAATCAAGGAGGTGCCCCCCCCCCGAAAAAAATTTCTGGCTACGCCCCTGCTTGTCGCCCAAGCTCTGGAATAATCTTGAGTGTTCGCGAGCTGTGCGCAACGTTAACAAAAAAGAGATCTACTACAAACGTGAAGCGTCTCAAACAGAGGCGCGATCTGCGCCCAGCACTGCTCACAGTCATTGATATTGACGCGATAACATTAAAGAGCTCACTTCAGAGAAATTCCGGTGCCGGCGTCAGTGTAGTCATCTTTGGTTGTTAGCGGCAAATCATCATCTTATGCGCGACCAAGAAATCGAGAAAAATACATATAACATAAATAATGACAGTGTTCGGTTCGAGTGATAATTGAATCTTGTGCGTGGCAAGCAGGTGTTCTACCACAGAGCATGCTATTTTTTGAAACTGCTTTAGACAAAAACAGTATATGAATATCATGTAGCTTTACGCACGGGGTATTAAGTGACGAAAGTGTCGAATCGTTCCATGCACCAAACATGTGAATTTCCCAACGAGTGGGTGTTTAAAAGTCCACCCATTACAAAGCGCTCAGACACATTCTATCATCAACAGCTGCAAAAGCATAAACAAAGTTATGAACGGTGCAGGTCCGCGTGTAGCCTTGCGGACGCGTAGTGGGCCTGTGTTGCCAACGGTAGGGAAATTACCCTACTTGGAGAGAACTTTGGGAATATTTCGGCCAGCGCCTATAATGTAGAAATACGTAGCGTATTTCAACATTACACTCGTCATTGATGAACAAGAAATGTAGACAATCCGCGCGACATATCCGAGGGTTAGATTCGTAAATAGAACGGAAAACTAAATATTAGATTGAATAAAATTGAAACTGTCTTAATTCGCATGTCACCAGCTTAGGGCAGCGATAAAAGAGAATACATCACACATCCCTGTGTTAGCACTTTTTCTCTCCTGATGTGCACCCTCTCCACGAAGAAGCGACGCTAGGGGGCCGGACGGAGCAAACGTGCTTCGCATGAGCCCCTGCCTCGCCGCCTCATCTTACCCGGAAAGCTTCACCGTCGCCGCCATTAAAGTACTCCATCGTCTTGTACTAATCAAGTGCAGTCGGTGGATAACCGGCTTTTAACCGTTAAGTCCATATTTTCTTATAGTGTGCTTGTTTGAAGATCCAAAGCGGAGAACGCTGCTCTAAGCCTAGGTGGTGTCGGGTCGTTGGCCCGACGGAACAGTGCTTGCGCTGGCACAGAGCGTGTGTGGGTGGCTGTCAACGACGCGGTTGCGTCGACTGGACCCATGACCTCGATCGAAGAGAAAGCTGAAGGCGGATAAAACGCTACCAGCGTGCAGAAAAAAAAACCGCGCACATCTCCCCGTAAGGAAACCCAAAGTAGTAAGCGAAGCAGCCATGGGAGTTCTGTAAAGTTGCTCTATATTCATCATCGTAGATTACTTTCAGCTCCGGAGAACGTTTCCCCCTGAGTATAACGGCCTTGTGGTCCATAAAGTATAAAGTTAAGGGATCTGTCTGCAAAGGTTGTAGTTTAAGTTTGACGTGTTTTAAGTTTGCGCGCTTCGCTGCAAGTGTCGTCGAAAGACGATAGTCTTCTACCGGCCATTCTAAAATGTTTTGCCTTGCCTCAGACAGCCCCTCCTCTATGTTGAACCGGCCGCATCTGGCTGTCATTGATAACATAGACGATGCGTTGCGTGAGATATGGACGTCATCTGGCAGTGGCGTCGGGAAACATGAGCTTGTGCACAACGCAGGGCCATTGCCAGCGGCAGCACCATATCGTCGGCCGAGGGGTTTTTCGTGCATAGCGTCGCAGTTCGTCCATAGCGTCGCAGTTCGTCCATAGCGTCGCATTTTCAGCGCAGCCTAAGAAACACTAGGGTATTTAGAATTACGTATCTATGCATTTTCTTGTAAAGGAATATACCACCTACTACTTACGCATTGATGTTGCGCCTCAGATATGCGTAATATTTGATTTACAGCGGAAGCTGTTATGAGATCACAAGGGCCGTTTTTGCGCCATAGGTGTCCGCCGCCGCCGCCGCCGGTGCCCGTAACCACTATCGCACGAAATAAGAAAAAAAGGTAACTAAATAAAAAAAAATTGAAGGACACTTTGTACATTCCAAAGTGTGTTCGGCGAAAGCGTGTGGCCATTCCACTGATTATGCCATGTCTTTTTTTCTTTTACACTCTCAGTGGCATAAGACTCAAACCTAATGGGTGCGTGTTTTCTTCTTTAATTTTTTTACCGCGAATCGCAGCGAGACGCGAGACTCATCTTCCTCCGTTCGCATGCGTTAGTATTTTCTCGCGCTTTTCGCATCGTGCAAACGCCATCCGCGTTCCAGCGCTTAAGTTGACGGACCCTTTGTAAATTGGAAAGTGTATTCCGTGAACGCCTGGGTCCATTGAGACGGCGTCGGTCAGAATGACTGCAAACTCTGGTCACAGCGACGCTACGCAAGCAAAGCGCGAGCGCTATAGAGTCCGACGCGACCGGCGTCCGTCTGCGCATCCCGGCGGCCACCTGGCTCAGTGCCAGAGCTCGGATGGACGGACGGACGGACATGGACGGATGAACGGACGGACGGACGGACGGACGGACGGACGGACGGACGAACAGACAGACAGACAGACAGACAGACAGACATACAGACGGACGGACGGACGCCGGACGAAGGTCGGACGGACACCGGACGGACGTGAGCATGAGACATTAAAGACTTTCGCCTTAAAGATTACACCATCCACCGCTAAAGGGAACCATGTGTAGATGCGAAGCAGCGGGCGCTAACGCTTACACTGGCGGCGGCGTTGACGCTGGCGCTCATCGCAGCGTTGCACAGGAGAGAAACCTGGGGGGCGCAAAGCACGCAGTGATGGACGGTTGTTTCCTACTGGAACATCCCAATCGCTGCTGGGCAATGAGAGACAGAAGACTCGGACTGGACACAGAGACCCGCAGTTCGCTTTTAATTAACGCACACGCTGCGAATTTTTCATCGTTCGGCAACGCACAGGAGAAATCTCCCACCGGCACCACCTTGCAGGTCAAGATCCATTGCCATATATACGGGGTGGCCAGTGAACGGTTGTGCAGCGCGAGCAGTCGGTTTTTTCAACCAAGAAACTCGCTAGCAGACGCTGCCTGCGTCGGCGTTGTGTGGCGAGAGAGGGGGGAGCGTAGGAGAGGAGAGAGAGGGGGGAGGGGACGCGCATGCGCATTGGGGGTGTGGTTGCCGCGGGGGGGGGGGGGGGATGCCTAGAGGAGAGAGATGGGGGGAGGGGACGCGCATGCGCAGTGAGGGTGTAGACGCCGCGGGGAGGGATGCCTAGAGGAGAGAGAGGGGGGAAGCGTAGGAGAGGGAGGGGCAGGGGACGCGCATGCGCAATGGGGGGTGTTAGCGCCGCGGGAGGGATGCCTAGAGGAGAGAGGGGGGAGGGAACGCGCATGCGCAATGGGTGTGTAAACGCCGCGGGCGGGAGGGATACCTAGAGGAAAGAGAGGGGAAGCACAGCAGAGGAGGTGCGTGGGGAGGGGTTTGCGCATGTGCAGTAAGGGTGGTGAGGACGCACACCACCAGCACTACCGCCGGACGGACGGACGGACGCTGGACGGATGGACACCGGACGGACGTGAGCATGAGACATTAAAGGCTTTCGCCTTAATACCTATGACAGAATGGGAATCGAACCCAGATCCTCTGCGTGGAAGCCCAGCACTCTACCACTGAGCTACGCCGCTGCTTGGAACTGCGGTGCAAACTGACCCTATGCAGGCTTCATGTCGGGTAAGGAATCGCGCTAACGTGTGTTGTAAAGCGTTTTAGAACAGTAAAGTAACAACCAGGCGTCACACAATGCGAATTGCTTAACGAGTGGGCCGTTCAATGCTCGAACCCATTACAAAAGCCTCAGGCTCAATTCTTCATCGTCGTCAGCCACAGCATCAACAAAGTGCACATAATGCGTTACAAGTGCGTAGCGGGTACCGCGCTTTCGAAGAATGAGGAATAATTGCCAAGAGGGCGCTTCCCCACCACACAAAAATTATGATGATTTATGGCATAGTGGGTACCATGCAAGTGCGCTTGTAGTAGTTTGTCCCAAGAGTGTTTGAAAAAAAAAACCGCCAGGCCTGCGCGGAACGCGCAGCATAGTCACAGCGAAAGCTGGAAGAGCGGCCTTTCTAGAGCCTTTCAGGGACGAAGCTCCTTAGGGTGTGGGTCTGTCCCTCCTCTGTAGTAGTAGTAGTAGTAGTAGTAGTAGTAGTAGTAGTAGTAGTAGTAGTAGTAGTAGTAGGTAGGTAGCCACGTATAGTGGAATGTACCCTCTCCACGTGATAAAGATGACGATGACGCAGCATAGTGGAACCACTACACGTGATAACGATGAAGTATAAGCGCGTTCAAGTATAGTAGAATGTACCCACTACACGTGATAACGATGACGATGACGCTGATGACCATGAAGTATAAGCGCGTTCCAGACCACACATTCTCTTTCTGCCATGGATGAAAACGATCGAGCTTCGCCCCTCATCATCATTCACTTCGTGGATATGGCGTGGTTTTTTTTTAACACTCTTGGGCCAACTACTACAAGCGCACTTGCATGGTACCCACTACGGCGTAAATCATGGGGAAGCGTCTAATAGTGGGGAAGCGTCTATTGTGACATTACTCGTCATTCTTCGGAAAAGTGCGGTAGCCGCTACACGCTTTTAACGCATTATGCGCACTTTGTTAATGCTGTGGCTGACGACGATGAAGAATTATGCCTGAGGCTTTTGTAATGGGTTGCAGCATTCTCGACCCACTCGTTACGCAATTCGCATTGTGTGACGCCTGGTTGTTACTTTACTGTTCTAAAACGCGTTATTACACATGTTCACGCTATTCCTTACCCCACATGAAGCCTGCATCTTCATAACCTATGTGAATTGGAGTGTGAGACGCCTGGTTCTTATACAGATGAAATTTCTAATGCCAAATATGCACTTCAGGGGTACGAGGCCATGCGCTATAGAGGTGCCCGTGTTCGGTCTCGCAATAATCGTACTTTGCCTTCCGAGGAACCCACACGTCAAGCCTTACTTGACGAATACCGTAATGGAAGAAGCAAAATTATACCGGATTTTTATTCGCAAGGGTCATTGGTAACTAATACAAGTGAAATCATATCAGAATTTGAAGCCTACTTCAAAACGTTGTTCAGCGGCTGTTCTGAAAAACAAAACGAAGATCTCGTAACGCAGTTTCTGTCATATGTGAAGCCCTTAACTGACGAAGAGAGTGAGTCTATCAGTGGGCCGATCACTTTAAAAGAAATAGAACTCGCCATTGACCAATTACCGGTGTCAAAAACGCCAGGACCCGACGGAATGTCGGGCGAGTTTTATAAAACCTTTAAATCCTTATTATGCCCGGCATTGCTCAATATTTTTACACTGAGTATGAATCTGGTAACCCTTCCTCGATCTTTTACAAGAAGTCACGCTGTACTAATTCCAAAACACTCGGACAGAGAAAAGCTTCGTCATGTTGATGGCTACAGACCGATTACACTGTGTAACGTCGACTATAAAATTTTTGCAAAAGTACTATCAAACAGGCTACAATTTGCAATATCCATACTTATTGGTGCTCACCAGGCGTGTGGTTTGAAAGGTCGTTCAATACAAACCAACATACACATCGCCCGCACAGTGTTGGAACATTGTTCCCACTCGTATGAACAACAGGCTACAAGTCGATTTAGCGAAGGCGTTTGACCGGGTTCGCCATTCTTTCTTGTTTTCCCTTCTCGATCATGCAAACGTTGGCTCCACTATATTTAAAGGCGTAAAAGTGTGCTACAATGATTGTTCGACTCGTTTGATTGTTAATGGTCAACTTTCAACGCCTGTGTCGATCCTCTCTTCTGTGAAACAAGACTGTCCGTTGTCGCCACTGCTTTTGCCCTTTACTTGGAACCATTATGCTTAAGCGTGATTCGATCGTGCAAAGTTCAGGGTTTCAGTGTTTATGGAAATGAGGTGAAGGTGTTAGCGTACGCGGACGACCTGACGTTCTTTTGTAGAAACATTTCCAGTATAAGAACAGTGGTGTCCACAATTGGTGAATTTGGAACCATTTCTGGTGCACGAATGAACTTTGCTAAAAGTTTGGGGCTATGGTTTGGCCCATGGACTTATAAACCAAAGCATTTCGAGGGTATAGCATGGTCCTCTGTACCACCAAAATACCTAGGTGTTCCATTGGATGCATATAAGAAAAGTGCACATTACTGGAAAGAACGAGTACCGAACTTAAAACGTTGTGCTCAGACGTTTATTCCCCATAACCTTTCAATCTGTGGCAGAGCCAAAGCATGTAATCTATTCCTGGCAACAAAAATATTCTACGTACTGCAATTACGCCATTGTTCCAGGGTGTATATTCAAAAGTTTCATCGAATATTTGCTACCTTCATTTGGTCATCAAGCTATGAGCCAATGAGGCGTGACAATGTTTTTAGGCCAGGTTGTGCAGGTGGTCTTGGGTTGGTGCACCTGTTTGTTAGACAATTGGTGTCTCGTTTCTTCTACTTTCGGGACTGTGATCATCCGCTGCTTCGCTCATTCTTGCAAGTGAATCTCGCCGAGGCCTTGCCAAGTTTAGTGGTGTCAGCTAACTGGGTCTCGCCCCGCTATTTGCAAGGATTGATGCGTGAAGTGTAAGATTCAGTGCGTTTTCTGACAGTAAGATTCTCTAATGATTATTTGTTTTCAAGCTCAAGGAAAGATTTATATAATGATATATTAGATATGTTATTTCCTGCACCATTGCACCGCTCTCTATATAATGGACTACCTGGACATGACGCGCTTGTCCGTGTGAAAAGGATGCCTATTTCGCCAACGTCCAAAACATTTTTCTTCAAAGTGCACACAGAAACGCTACCCGTAAAGGCATGGTTAAGCAGCAAAGGCATTTTTGTATATTGAACTAATTGTCGCCTCTGCGAGGATCCAGAAACTATAGAACATTGTTTCATCAGCTGTAAAGACGCCATCCTCTTTTGGGACGTCCTTCAAAGGGCTTTTAAAAAACAAATTAATTTAAATTCGCATAGCATACGTTATCTCGTGCCACCCAAAAGCAATTCTATGCCTGTTGACATGCTTCTACTAATGGGAATGCATAGTTTATGGAAAACTTGCATGTTAGACAGACACGCGGAACTAATTGTATTAGCACGGTTGCATTTTATACAAATGGCTCTACAGCTAAAAGACTTTTATCAACAGCTAGAGTTCCAGCCGTACTGGTTTACACTGTTCATGAAATGCACTGCTCTGATTCCCTTTTAGAGGACATTGCTGTTTGAAACTTTGCTATTTGAAACTTCGTTCTGTGCAAAGCCTGATGTACGCTTGTAGAGGCGCCCTTGAGTATTTTGTTCACTGGGACATCTGTAATAAATACCATGAAAGAAAAAAAAGTGGCGTATCTCAGTGGTAGAGTGCTGGGCTGCCACGCAGAGGACCCGGGTTCGATTCCCATTCGTAATAGGTGTTCTTTTTATTTATTTAGTTTTTTTATTATTTCGTGCAATATTGGTTACGGACACCGGCGGCGGCGGTGGCGGACAACTACGGCGGAAAAACGACCCTTGTAATCTTATAACAGCTTTCGCTGTAAAAAGGCTCTAGAAAGGCCGCTTTTCCAGCTTTCGCGGTGACTATGCTGCGCGTTCCGCGCCGGCCTGGCGGTTTTTTGCGCAGAGGTAGTGTCGCATTGAATGATCGACGATGTTCACAAGTATGAACGCAAACGCCTGTTCAAGATGGCTGGACGTTCAGCAAGTGGTTAAACTTTAGCCGGGTGGCTTAATCGGGTGACAGACAGACAGATAGAAAGATCGACAGACAGACAGACCAAAATTTCCGCGTTGAAGTATCCCAAGGAAGACTTTCGTCTTTAAAAAAGGGGGATAGCAGGCTGTTGTGAGAAAACTATATTATCGGATGCTATATGCCAACAGACAGCAGTCATTAGGCTGCAAAGCTGTCGATTTTTCTGACATGCCAGAAAATTGAGATGATTTCATGGGACCCGTAGAGAAAATGTATGACAATGTCGGAATTTTTTGGATCCCGAAACTTTTCAGTTTCAACTTTTTACTGAAATTGCTTCTGAGCAAGTGTATTTTCCGTGACTCTGAGGGGCGCTTGGGGACATTGGAGTTGTCGGCGGGGGGTTCAGCAGCTTTCGCTATTCTCTATTCCTGCAAATTTGTACTTTCTACAAATGATAACAAAGCCGCATACTTTTAATACCAGAGGGCTTCAGCCTGCAATGCTCCTCCCTGAATGAATGCAAAAAAAAAAGGTGATAAAGGATTGATTGATAAACCTTTGGAATTAAATAAATATGCTGGATGGCTATCGCGCGAGCTTTGATGCCGGATACTGTGAAGTTCTGGCAGCAACCAAATATTAATCTTTAATTTTCAATATATTTTTAAATACCAGACTGTTCGATATGTCCATTAATGTTTAGACAATGCTTGATTTCGTGCTCCTTTTGAAGCTTCCCGTAGCGTAACCTTTTACTTAGGTACACATTCCTTTACGTGTTCACGACCCACATGTTTAGAAATGTCAAATGTTACCTTTAACGTCATGCTCTAAACATTGCTACAGTTCTTCAGCGTAAACGGCGACATCAAGTATGATAGTTCAGTACGTTGACCGAATTTCAAAAGCTTTTATCAACAACGTCGATACCGTACTTTTCCTTAATGACGTTGGCTTTAACAGCGCTTCTCGGCCTTTTGGCTAATATGGTGTCTGTCGCAGATTGTGTTTAAAACACTACCTCCGGACAATCAAAAGACTTTGCGTCAGTGACACGATGACCGCCTCCACCACAATATACCGTAGCCATGTAGGTGTTGTGTTAATATATTGTTTTTAGACGAGAAGCGAACCCGCGTTTTTATTGTTCACACCTATACAGTTTTACCGTTTTAATACTAACACCACTAACTGCTTTTAGCCCTTTTGTTCACGATTTTACATTGTATACACTTTTTTTGCGTTGTTTTTCCTTTTTTGAGTTTGCTTGTAACCATTTATGATGTTGTGTTGTAAATACTAATATTTGAAATAAACTGTGTTATTATCAGCTTAATATCCGATACAGGTCCTCTTTGGACCCAAGATACTAAACTTATTTCTGTAATGGGGCGGAGTGCTTGAGCCTTGCTTCACCTCCGCCACGGGTTGGCCCGGTATTGCACTACCTCCGGGATCGGCCCACTCACCCCTCCGGGGGTGAGAGAAATGTTATCTAAAAAAAAACAGCGCTAAAGCACAGACCCCACTTAGATGTTACTTCTTTGCTCCAGGTAACGCCGTTTCGGTCAAGCTAAACACTGTGCTTTATTGCATCACGGCAGCTGTGGCGAAGCGTTCGTCAAATCGGGTTATTGAATAACGCATGCTTTCTAAGTTTCTTATTAAAAGTAGTTGGAAATCATTCGTTATATAGAAATATTATATTTATGCAGACCTTTATCACCTTCAGCTGGGAACTATGATGCCCTGTCTATGTCACTAATCAGGTAAATGCGAAGGCAATCGCTGGGCAAATTCTAAGGACTGACGTATCGGCCCCCCGAAACGCACCACGAAAGCTCGGACTATTGAGCTTAAGTCCTTTACGTGCGCCAGCGAACGCCGGTTGTAGTCCAAATACCGAGTGAGAGCCAAGAGTTGATAACAACAAGAAAGTGTATTCTGAGTTACGGCAGTGGAAACGTTACGTAAATATGTACATGCACGCCAACTTGGTGAGTCAGTGCACTATATAACTCGGATGGGGTTTAGGACAACGGCAATATTAAAACCAATCATGCTACAAATGCAATCTCGTGCATTACAATATTTTTCAGAACATCGACAGTCTTGAATATTCACCAGTGGTGTCCAGTCGACAAATTCTTGAAATGTACTAAATGTTTCGCTTCGAGGAAACACCCACGGAGACTCCAGCACTGATTGTTGTTCCCGTTACATGACTCCTTTGACGCTTCTTCACTGACTGCCTGACTCTCCGCCGTCGCCGGTTATATCAGGCCGGGCATGAGTTCGCGAATATTCTACACGACTCACGTGTGCGCGAAACAGCGAAAGCTAGGGAAAGGCATAGATCATTCTAACGGGTTCTACTGCGGAGATGAACGCGCGCTTGTGGCCGCCGCTTTGCCTTCTCGAATTCTCTCGATCTTGCCTGATGCTCAGTTTCACGGCGTGTGGTCTGTAGAGGCGGTGAGGGAGGTACGTTTTGGAGATGCGACCATTGCTGACGCCTTGAATCACCTTGTGTTTTGACGCGCTTTTGAGGGTGGTTCCAACCCTCGTTTGTGACAATCTACAGATGGGTCAAATTCACATACCCTCATTCCAAAATAGTCAGCATTAAATCAACGAAAATGAATGCATGAATGTGTTATTGTGCGTGAGTTTCAGCCATTATATGTAATTAGCATGTAATTAAATAAGGCATTATACTACGTCAGTCATGATTCATTTTGACATAAAATGAATCATTCCATACCAACTAGCCCAGCTGTCAACATTGCTATCAAATGATTGAAATCATGGGCTACAACTGTGTGCGCATTTTGTGTTTTCATTCACTTCGAGAAAAAGGCAAGTAAAAAAATTGAAGGACGCTTTGTACATTCCAAAGTGTGTTCGGCGAAAGCGTGTGGCCATTCCACTGATTATGCCATATCTTTTTTTTTCTTTTTACACTCTCAGTGGGATGAGACACAAACCGAATGGGTGCGTGTTTTCTTCTTTAATATTTTACCGCGAATGGCAGCGAGACGCGAGACTCATCGTCCTCCGTTCGCATGCGTTAGTATTTTCTCGCGCTTTGCGCATCGTTGCAAACGCCATCCGCGTTCCAGCTCTTAAATTGACGGACCCTTTGTAAATTGGAAAGTGTATTCCGTGAACGCCTGGGTCCATTGAGACGGCGTCGGTCAGAATGATTGCAAACTCTGGGCACAGCGACGCTACGCAAGCAAAGCCCGAGCGCTATAGAGTCCGACGCGACCGGCGTCCGTCTGCGCATCCCGGCGGCCACCTGGCTCCGTGCCAGAGCTCGGATGGACGGACGGACGGACAGACGAATGGACGGACGGACGGACGGACGAACAGACAGACAGACGGACGGACGGACGGACGCTGGACGGACACCGGATGGACCTGAGCATGAGACATTAAAGGCTTTCGCCTTAAAGATTACACCATCTACCGCTAAAGGGAACCATGTGTAGATGCGAAGCAGCAGGGCGCTAACGCTTACACTGGCGGCGGCGTTGACGCTGGCGCTCATCGCAGCGTTGCGCAGGAGAGAAACCTGGGGAGGCGCAAAGCACGCAGTGATAGACCGGTGTTTCCTACTGGAACATGCCAATCGCTGCTAATGGGCAATGAGAGACAGAAGACTCCGACTGGACACAGAGGCCCGCACTCCGCTTTTAGTTAACGCGCACGCTGCGAATTTTTATCGTTGGACAACGCACAGGAGAAATCTCCCACCGGCACCACCTTGGAGGTCAAGATCCATTGCCATATATACGGGGTGGCCAGTGAACGGTTGTGCAGCGCGAGCAGTCGGTTTTTTCAACCAAGAAACCATAATGTCGCTAGCAGACGCTGCCTGCGTCGGCATCCTGAGGCGAGAGAGGGGGGGAGCGTAGGAGAGGGGAAGACGCGCATGCGCAGTGGGGGTGTGGACGCCGCGGGCAGGGGATGCCTATAGGAGAGATGGGGAAGCGTAGGAGGGGGAGTAAAGGGGGGAGCATGGGAGGGGAGAGAGGGAGCGGCGCGCATGCGCAGTGAGGGGTGTGGCCTCCGCGGGGAGGGATGCGTAGAAGGAGAGAGAGGTGGAGAGGAGGTTTTTTATTAAAATTTTTTTATTGGGTTGGCGCATGCGCAGTGGGGGTGTGGACGGACGGACGCCGGACGGACACAGGACGGACGGACACCGGACGGACGTCAGCATGAGACATTAAAGGCTTTCGCCTTAAAACTTCTGACGTTGCTTCTGGAACGTAGCACGTCGAACGACCCGACGAACATCGTAGTGCCTTCACCAAAGGGATCGGCTACAGCCGCATGCACTACACTGAGGGTAAGTCAAGACATATTGACTATGCAGAAGGTTCAGTTCATAAAATCACCAATTTATCTTGGCATTTTTTGCCCACAACCTCACATAACTAGCATAAACATTTTGATTTCACAAACGTAGCCACCGCCGCTGAAAGGACCATGCTAGTGCACTAGGAGATTTGTATATGTGCAATTTTCAATTTTGAAATAATCGGCAGTGGGACAGGGCAACCCTAGACTTTCAAGGGCATAAGGTAACGCTACAAAAATTCTATGGCAGGCTATGGGAAACTCTCGATTAAAAGGTACTTGGGAGCGTATTCTATGGTGTGAAAATAAGTCACCATGCAAGCTTTGATCTGAATGTGGACAACGTTCTTCTGTATTAGACGTTACATGAATATCCGTCACCGTGGAACTTTTATTATATAGGTGCGCAGGTTTTTGAAAATGTGCGCCTTTATTATACGTTGCCGTGCTTAGAGTGTAGTGAGCATCTAGCTGGCAACTGACTGCTTTGTTAAATGATGGTGGTGCTCTCGAAGTCACGCACTTATTTAATTCAATTCAGTTATATGTAGCTTTATTTCAGGTGTTCCCTGAAGAGACAGAAACTAAAGGCTTTAATCGCCTGACGGTGGCATCTGCCCCCCGGAGTTCGCAGCAGGTACAACACAGAAAGCGAAACAGTAACGTTTAAAGCTATACATATATAGAAAGTAAATTATCTACAAAATGGAACGTTAATGAAATCATACAACGGCGGTGATTGCTACATTGCAAGGTGTTGATCATAGTGGTACAATGTGGCGATAACACTGAAGAGAAAGGGAAAAAACTTCCCCATCTTCCGCTAAAGGGAACCATGTGTGGGTGCGAAGCAGCGGGGGAGATCATTAGCTTGCGCGGTAAAAACGTCGCCGCTCTCGTTTCGCGGCCCCGGCGCTCATCGCGGCGCTGCACAGGCAAGAAAATGAGGCGCGCGCGCTCCGTCATTTTCATACCGCGTAACTACCGCGCCGCCCCGTAGAGGATTCCTAGAGGAGAGAACGGGGGTGAGCGTAGGAGAGGAGCGATAGGGGGAGGGGACGCGCATGCGCTGTGGGGGGTGTGGGACGCGGGGGGCCGCTCCGTAGAGTAGATGATTCCAAAAAGGAGAGAAAGGGGGGGAGCGTAGGAAAGGAGAGAGAGTGGGAGGGGACACGCATGCGCTGTGGGGGTGTAAGACGCGGGCACCGCTCCGTAGAGTAGAGGATTCCTAGAGGAGAGAAAGGGAGTGAGCGTAGGGGGATGAGAGAGAGGGGGGGGCACGCCCATGCGCTGTGGGGGGTGTGGGATGCGGGCGCTGCTCCATACAGTAGAGGATTTCTATACTCCGTTTCACACATCAGGTGCAACGCTGTGGAAG